>JBBYHH010409592.1:0-11675 GCA_038382905.1 Daphne laureola
AATCTCCATCTAAACTTCAAGAAATCAAGAAGTAAAGGTGTTTTCTAGAGTATTTCTTCAAGGAAGTAAGCTTGGAAGCTTGTAAAACACTTCATCTCTTCTCACATCCTCTTGGATGAATTGTTGAAGGCATTTCTTGGAAAGATTTCTTCATAAATCTTCACCAAACCTTCAAGATTTAAGAAGGTAAGCTCATATTCATAAGTGTTTCAAGGATTAACCAAGCTTGAAAGGTTCAAGAAATCTCATCTCCTCATTTTTCTTTCTTCTAGGCCAAAATTCAAACTTCATCTTGGACAAAGTTGTTCGAGAAGTTCTTCAAGATAATCTTAAGGTGAGCTTATTTCAAGGTTGTTTCAAAGAGAAAGTGTGGAAACTGTTTAAGTTCATATCTTCTCTTTCTCTTTCTAGACCGAATTTGTTGGAAATATCTCTACACCACTTCTTGGAAATTTGTTTGAGGTAAGCATGTTTATGAAGTTGTTATGGAGTAGTATAAAGATATGCTACATGATTCCATGAAGTTTGGTTAATTTTTGAAGTAGATGTTTTTGGTGTTCTTGAACAAAGTATGTTGGATGTTTGAAGTAAGTGTTGATTTGTGTTCTTGGATGAATTGTGAGCATGTTTAATACTTTGAACTAAGCTTGAATCATCTTGGAAGAAAGTGCTATGGTTTGGCCGAGTTTAACATGGCATGAACAAAGTGTATGTTCTTTGTTAAAATCGTCAACGATGTTGGTTTAGCAATGCTTTTAAACTTAGAAATTATTATGAAAAGTTAGAAGAAAAACTCCTTGGTATGATCATGCTCATGGCCAAAAGTTTGGATGAAAAAATGGTTTGATGTTGTGTTGCATTATGCATGTTAATAACACCTAAAAATGTTGGTTGAAATATGGAGAAACATATCTTTGGTAAAATTCTAGAAGTTG
Source organism: Daphne laureola (assembly GCA_038382905.1). Taxonomy (NCBI): domain Eukaryota; kingdom Viridiplantae; phylum Streptophyta; class Magnoliopsida; order Malvales; family Thymelaeaceae; genus Daphne; species Daphne laureola. Next base: position 936 of record JBBYHH010409592.1, read on the forward strand.
ACCGAATTCTGAAGAGAAGAAGAAAGTTGATGTTGTTGGTGTTCATTGATGAATTTGGGTAAAAATGAGCTAATTTGGTAATTTGTGAAGATTTGTCACTTTTTAAAACTTTGCGACGAAAATGTAAATTTTGTTAAAATTTGGTGTTAATTCATAATTAGTGACAAATTAAGTGAAGTTAAGCTCATTTGAAGTTAAGTGTGAAATTGGTAGCATTTAAGTGATTTTGAGCACTTTATGCAAATTGGGGCAAACTTGCACATTTTGATAAAGTTTAGGGACTTTTTTGGTAATTAGTCATAATCAATGTTTATGTGATGCTTAAGTTATAGTTTGGAAATACTACAAGTTGTTTGACCACTTTTAGCATGATTTTACCAATTTGGTCAACTGGTTGACTTTTGGTCAATAGTTTGACTTTGGTGATAGATAAGGTAGAATTCTTAAGTTCAAAACCTTATAAGTCTGTATTTATTTAAAGTAAAGATCTGGTGGCTGGGAACCTCATTTGCTCGGGTCATCGGGGGATATTCTCTCATCTACTAGGATAGGGGCTTAACTTTCTTAATATGCGTTATGGCTTACCTTCATGCATATTAGGTTTGTTAAGGGCTAGTACTCGGGTCGAGGGTGGGGCCCAATGGCTCCCATTCCTAGTTCTATGGTAAGGTTAATGGTGTGCAGGTTTCAAGCTTGGGAGTACTTTCCTCTAATCACGATTGATCAAGAGATGATTCGGATATTTATGGGTCAATGATGGACCGCGCGACAGTTATAAGGGGAACCTAGGCCCCTCACTAGTACCATGCCAACGATTGTTCTAAACCCCGAACTAGTTATATGGGCTTTGATGCCGCTGGGGGATGTTGTAACTACTATATTGTGCATATGGATATATCGATCGTCCATCCCGGACTTATCCACTTACCATTCTTCGGGATGATGTCATCTGACGGGATGTTCAGTATTGCATATCATGTCATTAAGGATATCATTAACCATGTGATATTAGGTTGTATATATTGTTAGTACATGCCATGCTTACCCTTTTATGCAGGTGGTTTTCTCTAAATCCATTACCCTTACCTAACATCTTACTGGGCTCCTCTCGAGGACTTACCCCCATTATATTCATACTTTTCAGGAGACCCTGGTAAACGGCCTGTGGTGTAGATCTGTCTGATCGTATTGTGATTTTGATACCAGAGGTATGTTAATGCTCCTAGATAGTGGTTTCTGATTCTGCTTTGGCGTAGTCTCGATTGAGATGTTGGCTTAGTAATTAAGTATTTCGGTGAGCACACATATGGATTTGACTAAAGGTTAAACTTCACTGTTTAGGTTTTAGCAGCAGCAGTAGTGCCTGGGAGCGATAGCCGATAGTTGATCCCGACTACCCAGGCATAGTACGTATTCTGAAATGGCAAACTCTCGGCTTTGTAGTAGTAGTAGTAGCATGCGTATTTGGGTTGGATAATTTTTTCTGATGGTTTGTATTTTTTTGTTTTCTCTTGGAGAGCTTGTCCAACGAAATACGCGGGCCTCCTTTCTGGAGTATCTGGTGTTGTGCGGAGCTCAACTATGTATGCTTGTGATTATGCGATTTTCCGTATAACCGCTAACATGTTTCAAGTGAACATTTAGGGCTTAATTAGAATGCCTTAAACTGGCTGATGCGTTAGAGAATAAAAATCAAGAAATTTTTTTAAGGGCTGAGATTAGGGTTCGCTACACCTTAGTAACCTTTATTCATACTCGACGTCACCACCATCGCCCGCTCCCCCTCCACCGCTACTGCCAGCTTCCGTAGCGTCGGGTACGATGTGGTGGTGATAGCTTGGTATCAGAGCCTAGGTTTATGTTAGGAGTGTTTATGCGGGCAAGCCCCATTATATCGATCGTTCTAGGGTATTTTAAGTAGGAGATTAGCTACCTTTTTATGAAGACTATCTTATGGCGGGAGGTGAGATGGAGGGCAGCCGGTCTAAACATACTTAACATAATCTAAGGCTTAGGTTTGTTTTTGGTAAAATGCAAATCGCGCTGGACTTGTCCATGAAGGATATGGACATCTGGATCTAGAACTAGGCAAGAAAGGTTTCTGCCAAAATTTTGATTTTCTACTTGGGAAAATATACATCTTTTACTGCATCTACACTACAGAGCCATTAGGAACACTGCTGTTGTTTTTATTTAAAGTTAACCGTTATGTTATGCTCTTTCTTATATGAATTTCAGATTATGGTGAATACTCATCTGCAGCAAGAATTACACCCCGAGATCCGGGCTACAGATCCTGCTCATTTTGATAATCAGGGAAGGAGACAGTGACGAAACCCGAGATAGGTAGCCCAACTAGTACCCCCTCTGCAGCCACCAGTTCAGGACAACCTGCTGCAAGTTTTGGGAGAGATACATTCAGTCCTGACTAGGGTCTGGACCGTGGGAGTTCAGGAGAGTGAGGGTGATCATTTTGACGATGCGACCACCATGCCGATGCATTCTGATACCCGCACTACCACTACCACTACACTCACCAGCTCCCAAAACTATTACAGAGATCAGAGCCCCGATGAGGAGCATCTTGAGTGCAGGATTCCCCCTCACGCACGAAGGGTGATACCAGAAGACAGATCCGACCACTCCATGCATGACAATCACAAAGTTTGCAGAGATCGACTACCTGGCCATCATCACCGAGATCGGGATGATGATGATTCTGAGTATTCCCACAGGGCCTCGAGGCCCCGGGTTGAATGCACCACAACTCTGGATGGAGTTACGATGATAGAATGCTTCCAACACCTTGGTCCCCCTAAATTTACCGGCAACAGGTAGCTGAGTCTTGGCACAGCGACATAGAGCATCTTCTGGAGATGTTGTGCCTCCCATCAGAGGAGATGGTTTCGTTGCCCACCTTCAACTTACCTGAGAGAGCGTACAATTGGTGGAAGGGGGTGGTCGGGTCGAGGATACCACTATATGCATAGCAGGGATGCCGGGACCCTGGCATGACGTGGGAAGAATTCTCCCACCTATTCCAGGAGAGATGGGTTGGATATGCGGTCCGAAACCGCACACAAACAGAGTTTGACCAGCTCAGCCAGGGAAGCATGACCATCAAGGATTATGACTATGAGTTTGATAGGCTTGTGCGGTATGTCCCCCAGTATGATGCGATGGAGAGCGAAAAGGCTAAGAGGTTCATCCGGGGTCTTCGAGCTGAGATCAGGAGGCTCTTGGTGCTGTTTAGTATCACATCATATCATGATGCGGTACAGAGAGCTCTCCTGATCAAGGTGGAGGAGTCAGATGGCAGAATTGTACCTTCCCAACCCCAAAGTGGTGCGAAAGGTGCGGAGCCATAGGGAGCGAACAGGTAGGACAGGTCTGGAAGATCAGGCAGATCTGACAGAAAGGTCAAGGGCCTAGAAGGAGTGGTGCGACAATGTCAGTTCTGTGATAGATTTCACCCTGCCATGGGGTGCTGCCTTCAGTTAGGCCAGTGCCTTAGATACGTATTGACAGAGCATTGGAGGAAGCATTTCCCATTGACACAGGGACACGATATTAGAGGACAGCCATGGTTCCATCCTAGGGGCCACCCCAACACACTTTTGGGACGTATTACAGCTCAGGGCATACTGATGCCTCCACATCCAATACCACTGATTGCAATGCCACCTCCACCAGCACAGCCACAGGCCCGACCAGGACAGGTATTTCATCTTACCCAGGGAGAGACCTCTCAGTGGGGAGCATTGGCAGGTACACTACTTCTGAACAATGTTCCTGTACATGTACTTTTCGACACAGGCACATCTATATCGATTATCTCGCAGAGATGTGCATTATCTCTGCCACTGCCTATTATTTATCTTCCTGACATGTAGATGGTATGTACTATCGAAAGTCAGTACCTATTTTCAAATGAGATTGTGCGAGGATGTATATAGACTGTCAGTAGTCAACAGATTCTGTCTAATTTGCTGGTGCTAGATACACCTAAATACGATGTGATTCTTGGCATGAATTGGTTAATGAAGAACTCTATTCATATTGACTGTGCCAAGCGTCAAATCCTGCTTTCCGGAGAGACACTACCTTTTATCACGCCGCCTGATGCCGAGATTGTCAAGCAGAGCATGAAGCTGACCATTATGGACCAGATTCTAGTGATCGATGAGGAGGAGTATTTAGAGTTCAACCCCAGAGGTACGCATATAGAATTAGAGAAGATCCCTATTGTATGACATTTTTTGCAGATGTTTCCTGAGGAGTTACCAGGGATGCCGCCAGAGCGGGACATCACATTTGAGATACAGCTACAGGCGGGATCTACTCCAGTTTCTATTCCTCCATATCGAATTCTGGTAGTGGAGATCACTGAGTTAAAGAAACAGCTGGATGAGCTCTTAGAGAAGGGATACATTAGACCGAGTACATCATCGTGGGGAGCCCCAGTTCTGTTTGTTAAGAAGAAGGATGAGACCGTTCGGTTGTGCATTGAATATAGACGGTTGAATGCAATCACAATCAACAATAAGTATCCATTACCCAGGATTGATGATTTATTTGATCACCTCAGAGGAGCAAAGGTGTTTTAAAAAATCGACCTGTGGTCTGGGTACTTTCAGCTACGTGTGAGGGAGGAGGACATCCCTAAAACCACATTTTGCACTCTGTATGGGCACTATGAGTATACAGTCATACTCTTTCGATTGATGAATGCACCAGCTGCGTTTATGAATATGATGAACTGAGTGTTCTAGGCATATTTGGACTCATTTTTTGTGGTCTTGATCGATGACATCCTGATATATTCTCCCGATGAAGACTCACACCAGGAGCATCTGAGAATCATCTTGGAGATACTTTGGGAACACCGACGTTATGCCAAGTTCTCAAAGTGCAATTTATGGATGCGGGAAATATCTTTTTTTTTACCAGATCATTGGTGAGCATGGCATTTCAGTCAACCCATAGAAGGTCAGGGTAGTACAAGAGTGGAGACAATCGATGACCGGCAGAGATATACGGAGCTTCCTGATATTGGTAGGATATTACCATAGGTTTGTACCCAGATTCTCCATTCTAGCATCACCACTCACATAGCTGACCAAGAAAGGTCAAACTTTTATCTGGTCAGAGGCTTCTGAGCATAGTTTTCAAAAGCTAAAGTGGCTATTGACTAACGCGCCAATTCTGATCCTACAGACCTGACACAACCGTATTTCATATACACTGATGCATCTAGAACGGGTCTTGGTTGTGTACTTATGCAGGATCAACAGGTTATTAGTTATGGGTTGAGATAAATGCGACCACATGAGCAGAACTACCCGACACATGATCTCGAGTTGGCTGCAATTATATATGCTTTGAAACAATAGAGACATTACTTGCTCGGTAACAAGTTCCAAATCTTCACCGATCATAAGAGCTTAAACTATCTGTTTACACAGAAGGAACTAAATATGTGAAGGACTATGATTAAACTATCGAGTACACTGCGGGTAAAGGGAATACAGTGGCAGATACTTTGAGTAGGATGTACACCGGGATAGTTAAGGGTGGAGATTCTAGGAACAAGATCGAGGACTCAGATTTTACAGCTTTGTGGCAGAGATGGCATCGGTGGGAGTAGGTGCAGATATGCACATTGACTATCAATTCTGAGTGGTTGGATAGAGTCCGAGACGCACAAAACAGGGATTCAGGCTTGAAGAAGCTCTCGAGAGAAGACAACAGAGCTTTGCGTCTGTCTTTGGAGTATAGGCAGGGATAAATGTACTTCAAGGGATGATTATATGTACCGGATGACTCATTGATATCTGGGATAAGATTCTGGAGGAGGCGCACTCTAGAAGATTGATCATCCACCGCGGGAGTGAGAAGGTGTACCATGACCTTCGTTCTCACTTCTGGTGCCCGTGTTCACGGAGGCATATTTCCACTTATATGATGAAATGTGCTACTTGTCAGTGGGTGAAGGTAGAACATCAAAAACTAGCTGGTACTCTACAGACATTGCCTATTCCTATCAGGAAGTGGGGAAACATTACTATGGATTTTCGGATTGGTCTACCTCAGACTAGAGCACGTCACGACGCTATTTGGGTGATAGTCGACCGCCTGACAAAGTGTGGACACTTCCTACCAATGCGAGTGACAGACTCATTGGAAAAGCTTACCCAACTCTAAATACGGGAGATGATGCGACTACATAGAGTTCTAAACTCCATTGTATCTAATAGAGATCCACGGTTCACCGCGAGATTTTGGGGCTCCTTTCACAAGGCCTTGGGAACGCGACTCTACCTAAGCACATCCTATCATCCCCAGACTGGCAGACAGTCAGAAAGGGTTATTCAGATCATCAAGGATATGCTGATGAGCTATCCGTTAGACTTCGGGGGAAACTGGGTCCAGCACTTGTTGCTAGTGGAGTTCTCATACAACAACAGCTACCAGATCACTATCGGTATGACACCATATGAGGCCCTATATGAGCGGAGGTGTATGATGCCTCATTGTTGGTCTGAGGCATCAAATAAGATCGAGTTAGTCCTCGAGGTCATTAAAGAGACTAAGGATATGATTAAGAAGATACAAGTGCATTTAAAGACCTCAAATGACTGAACCACCTCATATGTGAACAAGAGATGTCGAGATCTAGAGTTTGAGGTGAGAGATAAGGTTTGGCTAAAAGTTACACCGATTAAAGGGACCGTTCATTTTGGCAAACAGGGCAAGCTAGCCCCAAGATACATCAGCCCCTACGAGATTTTGGAGCGCATAAGCAAGTTTTCTTATAGGATAGCCTTGCCACCGAGCATGTCAGCGGTGCCCAACATCTTCCACGTGAGTATGCTTAAGAAATGGATTTTTGACACTATTCAGACAATTCCCATGGAAGAGGTTCAGTTGGATCCAAACTTGTCTTACCAGGAGCTTCCGATCACATTTTTGGCCAGGGATACTCAGAAACACCGCAGCAAGTTGATCCTGATGATCAAAGTTCAGTGGTCACACCATTCATGTTACAGCTACCAAATTTCGGTAAGGTTTATCTGGCACAGAGTGGCTGACGGTCAAGTCATTTTAGGATTTAAGCTTGGATTCAGGTATGTGGTTACATTTATTTCTTAGTTTGAACTATAATTCAGGTTATGGTTATTGTTTATTAATGCTAATTGTATAATAGGTTATTGGATAATGGTATTTTGAGTGTTTTGGTTAAGTGTAGGGGAAGGAAACAGGTTTTATAGCTTTACACGGGTTCAGGCGAACCCCGGGTGACACGTGCCAAAGGGCAGGCGATCGCTTGAGGTTCAAAAATGGAAGATGGAAAACGGGCAGGGGTTCAGGCAACCGGCCAGGTGGGGGAAAAACCTGGCAGGCGATCGCCTAACCCCCAAAGAGGAAAATGGCCAGTGGTTCAGGCGACCGGCCAGGCGAGCAGACCATCCTAGAAGGCGATCGGCTGACCCATAAACTAAATTGGGCAGGCGGTCAGGTGACCGACCAGGCAAGTAGAATCCCTGGCAGGCGATCGCCTAACCGCTCAGATGAAATTGGCAGGCGGCCAGGCGACCGTCCAGGCGAGTGAAGCCTTTGGCAGGTGATCGCCTCACCCCTGCATGGAAATGGACAGGGCAATAGGTGACGGACCAGGCGACCGGGAAAAACGCCAGGCGATCGCTTGGTACCCTGGGCAATAATTCGACTAGGGCTTTAAACCCAAAAATCTGAAGTGTTAACTCATTCTTCACACTTCATCTTCAACCTCCAGCCGGTGAAATCAAACCCCAACCCTTCCACACACCCAAATCACTCAATCGTAGCCTAAATTCAAAGGGAAATCGTGTCCTATGTGAGATTTTCATCAGAAGTGAAGAATTTATGGAGAGAAACTTGAATCATCCACTATTTGTGAGATTTCTGGAATTAGGTCCGAATTGGAGGTAAGGTTTTGTGAAGTTTCTTGTTGTATATGAAGTAGTAAACATGTTCTAGTGTTGATTTGGAGATAAGAACATGATTTACATAATCAATTACTTGAGAATTTGGCAAATTCAAATTTAGGGTTTATGTGCGTCAGTGTGTAAATTGTTAGGGCAATGTGGAATTGAGGTTAAACGAGTGCTATTGGGTATATTTGGAGCAACATTAATGCTTAGAATGTTGTCCAATAGTGGTGAAATCACGAACCTAAGGCAAACACCATAGGATTTTAGTGGAGGAACAAAGTGTTTTAAAATGTTGAATTATTGATTCAATTGTGTTCGTATGATGATTCTAAGCAACGTTAATACTTGAAGTGAGTTGCAAATCATGATGTAGAATATAATTACGGATGGAATCCGAAGTTAGTCATTTTTGTGAATTGTTGAAATGTGTAGGAAAAGTATGATGTTAGTGCATGTATGGCTTTATAATAGCTCATTAGACATGCATGTGAAGTTAGAGAGGGATAGGTTAAAGTTTAGCCAACTTTTGTGAAATGGATCAAAAGTGGTTATATTGGTTATTTCACGATTAACCTATGGGAAGTGAAATGCTAGTGTATGAAAGGTAATATACTTGTGTATACTACTTATGTCTGAAATGGTATTGAAAATGGATAGGAAACAGAAAATGGCATAGAAAAGGAAAAGGGCTTCGGAACGGGATCGTACAAGGATTGCTTTGTTATTGCTTCCAAGTAAGGGTTCAACCTTTCTAAATGTGTATTAAGGGTTTTCGTTAGTGCCATTTCACTTGGTTGAGATCGGTCTTATACCGGTGCTGGGGTATATGACCGGTTCCAAGGTAGCGGTAAAGGTGTGCAGGTAATTGGACTGTATAACGGTTTTGTGTGTCCTTGTGACCACTAGACTCGATGATAGCTATAGAATGTGTCATGTTTATGCGTCTTTATCACCCGAACCAACTGGATGCGACACAACGTGTCATGGTTCCGTGAGTCCGAGCGACCACCCAACCCTCTGCTTGTGACACGGTTATGGGTATGTAAAGGGATTGGTTCTGTGAGTCTCCGCGACCATGAACATTCCGATTTTGTTCTATTTCCATTTCTGCATTATGATTGGTTTTGTATGTCTGTGTGACAACGAACCCTATGATTCTGTCTAATTATGTTCTGATTCGTTTCGTGCGTCTATATGACCACCGAACCCTCTAGTTATGTTTCTGTATTCTGTTTGGTTTCGTGTGTCTCTAAGACCACCGAACCCTGTATTTCTGTTCTGATTTCTGCCAATAGGGCGATGATGATAGTTATAAAGGTCCTAGGCATTCATTGGTACCATGCGTCTGTTTCAATTGTATGAAGAACTTATGTTACTCCCTGTGGTATGAAAGAGGATCACGGGTGGCCGTCGTGGTGTGTGGGTTGGATTATGACTGTTTAATGTTTGTCATGTGTATTGCATTGTATATGTTTCTCTAACAATGTCATTGCAGGATAACATGAAGACAACCTTTATTTCTACCTACACTCTTACTGGGTTCTTTCGGGAACTCACCCACTTACTTCTGAATATTTCAGGAGCTTCTGGTTATGGGCCTACGGAGTAGTACCGCACGGCTATTAGTGATTTTGTACCTCAGGTACAATAGCTCCCTTAGTGTTCTGTATTTAAGGTTAGGGTATTAGTGGTGGTCCGAGGGAAATTGGTATTAGGTTTTATAAGAGTTGTTGGATGGGAAGCAATAGCATTTCTGTGTAACAGTTGTGGGTATTTGATTGGTATTCATCTGATAAGGTACATTAAGCTTGTGGCTAATGGTTTGTTCTTCTGTATTGTATTACAGCTAGCATCAGTAATAGTTGAGTCGGGTTTCCTGTCGAAAATAGTTGACCTGACAGCCAGATAGCTATATGATCGTGCATTCTACACTATATAGTTGATCTTACATACTATACAATTACATGGATACTTGTTGTGTATGTTTATTTTATCGGGAAGTTCTTGCCTGAGGCAGCCTTCTTTCAGAGTATCTGTCCTGAGCGGAGCTCAGTATATCTTCTATTGTATGAGAATTCTGTCTTGTAGCAACAGGGAATGCATGGAAGGTATGTTATAGAATTCTGTAAATATGGACCTAGAGCGTGGGTAAACCCACATTAAGAGCTACGCATCATGAGATCAATCGTTTAGTTCATCGCCGCCCCTCTGACCCCGCGATCGTTTCCTGCCGGGCTGTGTAGCTTAGGGGTGGGGGTGACAATTTGGTATCAGAGCGATGTTGTTTAGGATGATCGAGAGTATGTTTGGATGGGCGATGCCTCTGTTCGACTGATCTATTCCAGGATGGTTCTATGACGAGGCTGGCCACCTCCTCATAAGAACCATGTTGGAAGGGGAAGTTGGATAGTAGGCTATCCGTCCAGATGTTCTTGAGGTTGTTCATGGTAGTGGTTGGTACCGTTTAGTCTTAGGACTTGGTGTTATCAGTGGTTTTTGTGTTAGAAACCAGCAATTGACTCAGGGTACAACAAGATGTGCCTGGAGGAAGGGATGCCACCTACGCTCAGGAAGGTAGTTTAAACTACATCTCCCACCGGAAGAGACAGTGGTTCAAGTGGATTACTGGTTTAGTGGCTGGTATATTAGGTTTGTGTTGTTAAGTGAAGTGATAAGTTATGTGATCATTCTGTGTGTTATATGATGTGGATTTTTTTGTGTGATAATTTGCATCATACATCATGCATTGCATCTATGCTACAGAGCT
>JBBYHH010409703.1:0-11675 GCA_038382905.1 Daphne laureola
GCAGGTTTCTGCATTTTTATCCACTAGATATGCCCTTGCCCTTACTGAGTACCTTTCGAGGACTCACCCCCTTATTGATTATCTTTTTCAGGAGCTACTGACCAGCAGCCAGCAGCTTAGTCCGCATGGCAGATTTTGTACTGGTACCCCAGGTACATATTGATATTCCTGCTCTAGATTTATGCTTTACGGGGGTAGTCCCGATTGGTCTATTGTATGGATTATGGTTATGGAACTGGAATGACTAACAGTTTTAACTTTTATGGTGACAGTAGCACCGGTAGTGAGCGGCATCTTGAATATCGCCGCTTCACAGTATGTTTTTCGGTATTTTAGTATTTTGGCTCTGTAGTGTAGTAATCATGCACATATATCGGATGACTGTATATTTTTGTCAAACTCCGCACCCAATGAAGTGGGTGGTAGTTCCTATCTGATGTATAACTTTAATTTCCTTATTAATCACGTTATATTTCTATAAAACCACTAACATATTTCCGGGTGGAGGTTTAAGCGGTAAGTAAACTAGAAAGCTATAAAACCTAAATAATGCGTTAAAAATTTAAGTTCAGAAAAAGTTTTGAAATGGACGGGTTTTGGAACCACGTATTTTGACGAACTCCGTTCCGGTGTCACGAGATGCCTCGATAAACCGCTTTCGCACAACTTCCGGCAAGTATCACAGAGGGGTGGTGACACATCATACATTGCATCTACACAATATAGCCATTAGGAAATACTGCTGCTTGCTTTATTGAAAGTAAAACCGTTATGTCGTGCTCTTTCTATATGAAATTACAGGATATGGTGAACACTCGCCGGTAGCGAGTCTTGCACCTGGATATTGGGGGACATTGATCTCATTCCTTCCTAGAATTAAGGAAGAAGGTGACGAAACCCAAGGCAACTACAGCCACAACAACAACCAGATCTATAAGTTTGGTAAACCTGAATGTGAGTTGATCAATCAAGTGCTTTTACGGTTCTGTAATCATTTTTGATTAGATAGGTGAACCTAATATGAATAGATCAACTAAGTGAGTAGGTTATCATAGAACTTTTAACTCCCAGATTGAGAGGTTCTGTGATTATTTGATCACCTTTAAGAACCTGACTGTGAAAATGGTTAATAGATTTTTGAGGTTCGGTGAACCTGATAGAGATACTTGAGCTGATACATTCACTTATGAACGGTGTCGGGGCCGAAAGAGGATAGGCTGACGTGCGGATGTACGTAAATCCACCGCTTCATAATAGTTTTAAAAATTGGTCTGAGAGCGCGACCACCGGGCTGGTGCAATTTGATACGCGTACTACTACTACGTTGACTAGTCTTAGAACTATCAAGTAGTTATGAGTTCTAAGTTATGAGGATGATGAGTATGATGTTATGAGATACTCTCATGTTCAGAGGATGCGGTCAGAAGTCAGACCCGACCATCCTGTATAGGATCGTCAGTGAGATGATAGATATCAATGACTAGACCATTGTCATCAAGATAGGAATTATGATGACTCTGAGGCTACCCATGGATCCCAGAGATTACGAGTTGAGTGTACTGTAGCTCCAGATAGAGTTATAATAATGGAGTGCTTTTAACGCCTCGGTTCCCCTAGATTTACCAATAAGGTAGGGCTGGAGGTGCCTGAGCATGGTTTAAATGGTATGGACCTTTTAGTTGGTCAGGCTGAGCCGCCCATTCGAGGAGATAGTTTCACTAGCCACCTTCAACCTACGCAACCAAGCGTACAATAGGTGGAGTAGGGGTGGTTGGTTTGAGGAACACCCGGATTGAGTAGCGGGGCAATGAAACCCCGAGATGAGGTGGGAAGAGTGCTCCCACTTATTTCATGAGCGATGGGTCGGATACACTATCCAAGATCGCCGACAGGTCGAGTTTGACAACCTGAGTCAGGGGACCATGTTTGTCTCTGACTACGAGCAGGAGCTCGATAGGCTCGTGAGATATGTTTCCCAATATGATGGCATGGAGAGGAGGCCAAGAAATTTATCAGAGGCCTATAATCGGAGATCAGCAGAAATGTGATAATACCTTTGGGTGTCACAACTTACCATAATGTATTGAAGAAAGCCATCCTGATCAAGATGGATGAGATAAATAGACAAGTTTTACCCTCCTGACCATGGTTTAGTGGGAGAGGTTCGAGATAACAGGGAAGGATCAGAGGTACCAATAGATCTGGTATATTCGACAAATCGGGTATGAGTGGAAATCGTTGAATCCTGATATATACGAATTAGAGTTGGGAAAACAATAAGTGATACATAAGTATCAATAATTTTCACAAGTGTGTGAAAAAACCAAGTAGAGCCTTAACAACTGGTCTTTAGGTACCGCGTCGGTGACACCGTGCCGGATCCCAATCAAACCCCATTCAATATCATAGTACGAGCTACCGAGAAGATGACATCGGCCAGATCCAACTTATTCTATAATAGTTTAACATGAAGACGCAGGCGCTGGATGTAACGACTACACGCACAAATCAACAGGATGATCCAGAGAGAAGCATTTGCATTCTACATCAGCTTCAAAGATCATAGTAACTACGGGACTAGAACAAAGAACAATGAGGAATTCCAGATTAGTTAGATACGTTAGAGAGTACCAGAGAGTCTTAGAGCTCGGTACTGTCTGTGGTTGCTGTGTAGAAATACCAGCAATTGACTCAGGGAGCAATAGGATGCGCCCCGAGGACGGGAGCCACTAAGAGGCTTTAGATGATAGTCTAAACTACCACACCCGCCTGATAGACGGTGATTCAAGTGTGTCAATATAGTAGAGAGTTAGTCGATGAAAAGATGCGTCATTCGCTCTTTCATGATTTGTTCAGTTTACGAGAGGCCATTAGACCTAAAATTTTGCAAGAATATTCCTAACTAAGTCTACTAGCTTGGGTTAAGTTTTAACAATTTATTCCAACCCGTATACCTAGATCACCAATTGAACTCCAGCTAGACACAAAACTATCTTCCCGGAAAGGTAGCAGAATTTGACCAACTTGTTCGAATCAATTGTATTGACTCACTGGGATTTTTAATTTGAACATTTGTTTGAGGGTATCCTCACGTGTCTAGTTCAAGAGAAAATTTACGGAATCATATTTGGACATCTGTAGAATTTTATAAAAATATTTTACTGACAGTTGGTAAAGCTGGAAACTTACAAGTATCGTCCGTTTTTGCTCAAGTCAGGAAGATTGGAGTTGTGTTTGCAACATTAAGTTTACATTGGATTTTTGAGGCCATGTGACACACCAAATTTCAACCGCTCCTATTATATAAGTTTGAAGATGAGTATTATCTGAATCAAGTTTTGGTGAGTGGCGTACAAAATCAATAGTTGTGGAGTACTTGGAAATTTGAGGATTAGGGTCTTGGACCGTATTTAAGAGTTTCTTGCGAGATCACATTGATGGAATTGTGACTTTATCGAGAAGTTGGAAATGAGGTTACTTTCTAGTGAAGGTTCCAACACCGAGGGAAATTGGAGGTTATAGGGTTGGTTTGTTTACCACCCTTCCGTTCTGAATTTGCAAGTAAGAATTCTAGAGCATGCCACCAAATAGTACAAACCCACGGCTTGTCTTAAAAAGGGATAAGCTATTCAGGATAAAGACAGGATAAACTGTGTGGAAGAATAAAGTGTTCTAAATTCTGTTTAATATTCAAATCCGTGTTGCACTGGTACGGTGCTCTATTGGTTGAAAGGAAGTTGAAGGACTGACATCCCACAAGTCAAGGAATTGTTAGTAAGTGTGGTTACTATACCACTTGTATCACCAAAAGGGGCAATTCTGTATTACTTATTTTGTACAAGTAAAATGTCAATACAGTGACGTTCTACACATGCAAATTAGAATCAGGGATTGCCGAGGCAACCTTAGATTGGCAATGTCAGTATGTGTACATAATACCTTTCAAGGTAAGTTTGTATAGTTATTATCCCGATACTCCGAAATTTGGAGTCTAAAGATACGTAATATCTTAACGTTTACCTCACCTAGTGAGATTGTACAAGAGTTTTGAACTCCATTCTGTCTGACAGTGGTCCACACTATATAACATGGTTTGAAATGCCTTTTTAAGAGGTATATGTGACACATAGTCACTTTGTGACTATCTCCTGATTATCAGTGATATGTTATGATTATGCCATTATGGTGTTCTGAGGTACACCTACAGGTGTTCTATACAGTACCAAAGTAATTAGTGGTTCTATTCTATACCATATTCATCATTTATTTTGATGATAGTCCGGGTTTGGAACCCGTTAGAGATATAATCCGTGTTGGTGTCATGCATATGTGTTATATGGGACCCCGTTTGGTTACGTTTTGACCATCGGGAGCCGTCGTGAGAGTATAGTTTATTCCATCTGATGGACAAGTGATTTTCCATCTGGAAGGACGATGGCATTATGTGATTCTGAGGTTCTAGGAACCTAATTGTGATTTGGGTCAATTATGACCAATTGGGATATGACGACGGATTATGGGGAAACTTAGACCCCCTCACTGGTACCAACATGGGTTCGCTGTTATGATAAAGTGTCCAACATGTTCTATAATGATAAGTTCGAGAAGAACTTCTGAGATTCAGTTTTGATGATAGGAAGGTGGTTAATTTACAGCACCGAACTTCGTCAGAGTTACGTATCAGTGGCTATTGTGATTGGAAATTAATCCAAAGTCTTCGTTAACGATTTGCGTAACTTGCGGATCAAGTTTCGATAAGGATGTTTAGAATTGGTTTAACCCTTAGTGTACTCTTGGAGGACCAAGATTTTTAAGAGGCGGAGAATGTTACAGTCACCTCGGATGAATAGTGATTTTCCTGGAAAATTTCTCGGAGGTCAAATTTTACTATTTTTGGGACTTGGTTTTAAACGTGTAGAAACACATTTTCTAATAATTTTCATTTTCCAGGAATTAATTTGAGGTCTATTCCATGATATTTCACACTTTTATAAGGATACGTGAGTCCTGGGCCATTTTGCCAGAATTTGGTTTCGGATGGTAAAATAGTCATTTTGGAAAATTGGGCAAAAATGCTGACTAACCCTAAATTAATGGTGCAGCCGAATTGGAGGGAAAATAGTATGTTTGGTGGTTGGATTATATAATTATGGTAGGTATTACTCTCTCCGTCCCAAAAGTAATGAAACGTTTCTTTACTGTTTTCACAGTATTTAATTTACGATTTATTTTTATGAAGTCATAGACATGTGATGTTAAATGATTCATATGTTTCTCATAATTTGAAATCTAATCTTTCTAGATATATATTTTTTTATTTTTCTTTCAATGTTTTTCTTAGTTAAATTTTGAGTCAAACACAGCAACTTGAAACAGTAAAAGAAACATTTCATTATTTTTTGGACGGAGGGAGTATTATATACTGTATGGGTGTAAGACTAGCCATTTTAATATTGGTTCTTGGAGTAATTGTTGGAGGTTGTCTCTTGACCAACTTTAAGTCTACCATCCCTCTCCCTCTCCTCTCTATTTCAGCTTGAAACTTCCATCCCTCTCTTACCAAAATCTTCTCTCACTTTCTCTCACTTGTTCATACTTGTCTTGAACAAATCCCACCAAAGTCATCACTAATCATCATCAAATCTTCAAGAACCAAAGAACTAAAGTTGTTTTCTTGAGCAATCCTTCAGGGAAGTGAGCTTGGAAGTTGAAGAAACATCTCATCTCCTCTTTTCTCTTGGTGGCCGAAACTTTGTGCATTTTTTGGGAATGATTTTCAACATCAATCTTCATCAACCTTCAAGTTCTAAGAAGGTAAACTCATTTCCTTGAGTACCTTAAAGTTTGATCAAGTTTGGAAGCTTGAAAATTCACATCTCTTCCATTTTTCCTCTAGGCCAAAATCATTGGGAGTTCTTGGAAAAAAGTGTTCAATAAAATCTTCAAGAAAGTTCAAGGTGAGCTCTTTAAAAGTTTGATTTAAGAAGAAACTAAGTGTTGAAGAAAGTTAAGCTCATCTCTATCTTATTTCTTATAGAGGCTGAATTTTAAGAAGATTCAACCATTTCTTAGAAATTTCTTGAGGTAGGGATGAATTTATGCTTATTATGGAGTACTATAAAGAATTACTACAAATTTCCATGAAGTTTGTATGATTTCATGAAGTTGTGTTCTTGATGTTCTTGAATGTTCATGTTCAAAGCACGTTGGAAATTTAAAGCGATGCTTGATTCATGTTCTTGGGTGGATTTGGAGCTTTTTTAATACTTGGAACTAAGCTTCAATTATTTTGGAATGATGAGCTAGGGTTTAGCCAAATTTATGGATTTTTGAACAAAGTTTGTGTTCAAGTTGAAGTATGTGTTAAAATGTGTTCTTGGGTTGGTTATGAACATGTTTAATACATGAAGTTAACCTTGAATCATCATGGATGAATATGTACATGTTTGGCCGAATTTAATAAGAGAGAACAAAGTTGATGTTCTTTGTTTAAAATCTTGAAGTATGTTGATGTTTGGATGATTCTAAGCTTGAATGTTGTGTTAAAAATTTAAAGAAAACTCTTGGGAGGTTTTGTGAGATGAGGCCGAAAGTTGGGAGAAAAAATGGTAAAGATGTTCTTGGAAAAAAGTATGATTTTATGTTGGAATAAACATGCTAAGAACACTTAAAGAGGTTGGTAAAAATTTGGAGAAGAAAAATATTTTTGGTAAAAATTTAGTTGAGACCGATTTGATAAGGAAGAGAAGAAAAATGGTGTTTATATAATTAATCATGATTTTGGGTGAAAAATGATTAGTTCTAATGAAAATGAGGTAAGTTGGTGATTAAGGAAGATTTTGTCACTTTTTAAAAGTTTGACACCAAAATAGAAATTTTGAGAAAGTATGGTGTTAATTGGTAATTAGTGACAAGTAAAGTGGAAATTAAGCTCATTTAAAGATAAGGGTGAGAATTGACAACTTTTCGGTAAGTTTGTCACTTTATGAAAATTTAGACCAAAATGAAATTCTTGGAAAGGGTTAAGTAAGAATTGGTAAGAAGCGAAAATTAATTTGAAACTTAGTCTTTTTTAACCTAAGTGTGAATTTGAGGACATTTTGGTAATCTTGACAATGTTATCGAAATTTGGGTATAATTGGCCACTTTGAATACATTTGAGCTAAAATGCAAAATTTGGGAAAGTTTTGGTTATGTTTGGTAATTTGTTGTAAATGAGGTGAAACTTGACACTTTTGAAGCTAAGTATGAAAATGGAAGCATATTAGTGAATTTGGTCACTTTTTGTAATTTTGGGCTAAATTAAAAATTTGGATAAAGTTTAAGAACTTCTTGTGTAATTATGGGGAAAAAAAGTGAAATTAAACTTCTTTGAGTTTCAGTATGAAATTGGTAGCATTTAAGTGGTTTTGGACACTTTATGCAAAATTGGGTAAAATTGCACGTTCTGAGAAAGTATAGAGACTTGCATGTAATTAATCATAAATAATGATTAAATGATGCTTAAGAGGTAGTTTGACAAAATTATAAGTTGTTTAAACCACTTTTAGCAAAAGTTGATCAATCAGATCAACTGGTTGACTTTTAGTCAACATAGTGATAAATGTGTATGTAAAGTAGAATTTAGTAAATTCAAAACCTTATTAGTTGTTTATGTGTTAGTGTACTATCTAGTGGCTGTGGACTGGAGGAGACGTTATTACCGAGTTGTCGCGATATGGTTATTCGTCATTAGGTAAGGGATTTAACTTTCTTAATATGCGTTGCAGTTTATCTTCATGCATATTAGGCTAGTTAATGGCTAGTACTCGGGTCGAGGGTAGGGCCCAGAGACTCCCGAAGCTAGTTAGATGGTAAGGTTAATGGAAGCAGGTTTTATAAACTTGGGAGAACCGATCTTAGGACCGAGATGTCCTCTGGGCCTACACATCATGGAGTTGACCAGATATATAGATATGGGTCTTTTAAGACTTCGTGATAGTTATAAAGGGGATGTACACCCCACGCTGGTACCATGCAAAAGATAGTTTCAACCCCGATAGTGTTATGGGCTTGATGCTATCGGGGCCTGTCGATTATGGGAACCCGTGAAGACTGGTGAGCCACCGGGGGATTATTCTACCACTACTATCCTTTGGGATAGGTTAGTGATGACGTCTGACGGGACATATTGTATTGCATATCATATCATTTGCACATCATTAAGCATGCGATATTAGGTTTTATAAACTTCTTAGTACATTGCACTCTAACCTTTTATGCAGGGGTTGTCAAATGAAAATCATGATCCTTACCTACCTCCTTACTGAGTACCTCTCGAGGACTCACCCCCATTATATTCAATATTTTCAAGAGCTTATGAGAATTAACCCGCAGAATGATTTCATGAGGTTCACTGATACGAGATCTCAGGTACATGTGTAGCTCCTTATGTGATTTCTGATTCTGATTGGGACTAGTCTCGATTGAGATGCATAGTTGTGGTTATATATTTGGTTGAGCATGATTATGGTTTGAGTTAACAGTTTTGACTTTCCTAGTTATGATTAAATGCAGCAGCAGTATCTTGTTGTGATCGTTGGAGTCTTGACGGCCGGATCACGCAAGAACAGTGAGTATCCTATTATGGCTTAATCTGGGCACTGTAGACGTAGCATGCATACGTAGTTAGACAACATTATTCATTTTACTGGTTTGTATATTTTTACTTTCTCAGGGAGTACTTGCCCAGCACTGGGCAGGACTCCTTTCTAGTGCATCTGGTGTTGAGCGGAGCTCAACTTTATATGTTGTATTTTTGCATGATTTTCCGTATACCTGCTAACGTGTTTCGAGTGCAGGTTTACGCATTATTAGAGATGTCGTAAAAACTTGCAACTCGTTAATCAATGAGAATTAAGTAACGAAGATTAGGCAACAAAGTAGAAAAAAAAATTAAAGACCATGTTTTGGGTCAGCAAAACCTATAGTAGGTTCCGATCAACATCGCCACCATCACCCGCCACCGCACCGATACTGCTCATGCTTCCGTAGATGCAGCCAGGAACGGGGGTGGTGGTGACACAAGTTGTTTCCGGTTGTTATGGTTATGTAAGTGAGCAGATTTGATGTGATGACCAGGGGTTAGATATGTTGAAGAAACACACTTTAATCCATAAAAAATGCTCCTAGAATTGGGCTTAACAATTCAGCCAAGAAAGAGAGAAGAATGAAGATGAATGATGAAGAAGATGAAGACAAACTACCTAGTGTTTTAGGAATGTGATGGACGACCCTCCTCTTTTCTATTTATAGATGAGGAGGGGTGGTTGTAACTGCCTTGGGGCTAGAAGGTTGCACATTTTCTCCCATTAGGAGTTACCAAGCCCCATTGCCAATTTCAAGGGCTAGATTCAAGGTAACCACCCCTAAATGGCAAAGGGGTGCCTCCCTAATGGCACCTCTTCGCCTCTAGGAGTCCCCCCAAGGCCGATTACCATCTAACTTTAATAAGAGGAAGATTCTATTAAAGTCTCATTCATGTTGTAAACAAATTGTGAATTCGGTTGAGAAAAGATGAAGTTGGTGGAATTGGAAATTTGTGAAATTATGAACACTTGAACTTTATGTTTATTTCTGGATGTATTGATAAAACATTCATGAAATTGAGTATGAATTCTCATGTATGTGATGAAATGATGAAAGAAATCATGTATCTTTAAAATGCATGTTGAATTCGGCCAAATACTAAATGTAGTACAGCTTGTGAAAACTTGATAACTTTTACGTCAAGAAATCATGTATGAAAATTCATGTGAAATGAATATGAACCATGTAAGATTGAAATAGATTGATGCATGATTCTGTGAATGGCTATGTATGCTTGAAATGCAAGTATGTTTGAACATGATTAATTGTTTGCATGAACATGGCCGAAAATGCTTGTGTGACAAGTATTATTTGTATGAATCTTGAAAAGCATGTATGGTTACTTATTTTGATTCACATGAATGTTAGAATATGTATGCAAGATTTCAAATGGCTTGAAGTATACAAAAGTGGTTTTGTGTAGCTTCAAATGCTTGTTCTTAACTATGTATAAGTTACATACATATGTCACACTACTATCTTATACTAGTGGTCTTTACTTTAAGGTCTTGTAATGTACATTCTGTCTAAGGAGGTGGATTTTAAGTGTGACCAATGTGACCTCTCCATGTTTCCTGGGAGGTTACTTACAATGGCTAAAGTGTTGAGAGACTATAGTATGAGATTATACTACATAAAAGGCACATGTATATGTTACATGTCCGAATGTAGTTGTGACATTATAAAGAAACCTTCTTGAAGGCTTATTTAGAACATTATTATGAAATCATGGAAACAAGTTTGTGTATTCATAATTGGGTGTTATATGCACTTGTTTTTCCATATTTGAACATGTATGAATTAGCTTCATACAATGAATGCTTGAATGAGTCTTGTTGTGATTGATTGAACATTGAACATGTGTTTTGCATCATGTCGATGGCATGTAAGAATATCATAACTGAATTGAACTAGGACCTCAAGTTGGATGGTGACAACTATCCAATTTGGCAACAGAAGGTCAAGTTCATCTTAATAGAGCAGGACACAATTGAGGTGTTGACTAGTGAGGTCAAACCACCTGGTGATGGAGAGGATGGGGCGGCCTATGTGGCTTAACTAAAAGAGAATAGTATTTGCAGGATTACCTTCCTATCGACCATGGTGGATGAGATCATGGTGTAGTTCTCAACTCTTGACAGTACCAAAGAAATTTGGGACACTATCAACGCCAAGTTTGGCGATATTTCTATAGAGAAATAAAGATCAGTGATCTTAAAGTTAGAGAACTATGTAAAACGAGATAACTACACCCTGAGCTCACACTTGTGTGAAATGTCACGCATGATTCACCAGCTAAAGCAAGTTGGGTATAACCTCACTGATGAACAACAGGTTCAAGCTATAATATGATCCTTGCCTGATGAGGAGTGGCAGATGATGAAGGTTAACTTGCGCCACAATCTTCAAATTAAGTCATTTGATGACATTGCCTGTTACAGTCACCTCGGGCGGATGGTAATTTTCACATGAGAATTGCCCAGAGGTCATATTTGTAATATTACCAAAACCCTTTTTCACATGTATTGGACATGTTTTATGATGGTTCTCATCTCCCAGGAATTTATTTGAGGTCCATTCCATGGGATTTCACACTTTTAAGATGTTTCGTGAGTGCTGGGCCATTTTGCTAAAATTCGGTTCCGGGGGAAAAATTGTCATTTTTTAAAAATTGGACGAAAATGGACACTAATGGTGCTTAGAAAAAATCGTCCAAATAGAGGGAAATGAGGGACATATTATGTGATAGCTTATATTTTAATGGGTAGGGAACATATAGGTGAATAAAATATGACATGAGAGTAAATTAAGGATCTTGTTCCTTTTGACTAAATTATACAATTCTCTCTTCCCTCTTCCCTCTCATAACCGGCCTTCATCCATTCTCTCTACCAAAAATAGTTATTCACTTTGTTCATCTTGTTCATCCTTGTTCTTGAGCAAATAATCATCATCTTTCATCAAAGTTTTAAGAATCATAAAGGTAAGCATGTTTCCATGTGTATTTCATCATGAAATTAAGCTTGGAAACATGAAACAACTTCATC
>JBBYHH010409813.1:0-11673 GCA_038382905.1 Daphne laureola
AATACTATCCCGAGTTCACTGAGCTGGAGCCGGGATACGAGTACTACGAGGAGGAGCTGACTCCGGGTGACGACGCGCTGTAGTCGCTCGACATGGCTATGTTACTTTTATGTTGGGGACTTGTTTTAATATATGCTCCTTTTTTTTCAACTATTTTCCGCTGCACTTCAATATTGCATAATGACTTATGTTATTTTGGATTTACGGGTTTAATTAGTAACGTTTTCATTTATTACTCTGATAATTTATATTGATTTCTCTTCAAAGATTTTAAAATCAAAAAAGTTTCAAATTTTTCACAAAAATTGGGTATTGGAAAATGGGGGCGTTAAAAATTATCAGAGTAGTAAATGAAAGGGTTACTAAGTTAACCCGTAAATCCAAAATAACATAAGTCGTTATACGATAATTGAAATGCAGCGGAATATAGATTTTTGAAAATGGAGCATAATTTGAAACAAGTCCCCCAAAATAAAGTAGCACAACCATGTCGAGCGACTATAGCGCGTCGTCACCCAGACTCTGCTCCTCCTCGTAGTGCTCATATCCCGGTTCCAGCTCAGTGAGCTCGTGATAGTACTCCTCATCAAAGTACTCACTTGAAATTATAAGGGGTGAGCGTCCATACGCTCAGTAAGGAGGAGTGTATCAGGACCTTCATTAAGTTTCTGGTACGTCCTCTAATAAAAAAGTATACAAATAATGTACACTAAACATAGTTTCTTAATAAACAACAATCCACTTATTCAAGTATAGGAAAAGTAAATCATGAGTATTTCTCATAAATGTTGGTCATATGTCTGATGCAATAATTATTTATTTCTTATCATTACCAAATAAATTCCATTGAATGACCTATAGTGGGTGTGTACAACACCCACTGTTGGAATGTTCTGCCAATAGAGCCACTAGGGATGTTGACAGTCATCCTGAAAGATACCCATCTGGGGAAGAGCTTCTCGTGATCGCACTTCACAAATCTACATGGATCAGATCTGCGCGTCCACCATGATATGTTCAGGTCATCCAGCCTGAACTACTCCACTCCTCACACTAATGACATTCAAGTCATGAAGTGTGGTCTGCGCACCACCCCCTCATACCTCATTCATTTCGCCAAAGTTAGGTCATGAAGTATAGTTTGCGCGCTACTCCCTCATACCTAGATCGTTAGTCACTTGAAGTGTGTATGTTTGGTACGCAAGTGAATACCATACCACGCATACTCCAGTGAAGAATGACATCATTCATTATGTTGTACCACGCTGAGTTAGGTCATGCTTGTTTGGTCGGTCTTCCACGCAAGCATACCTAACCCGTTAAACACTTGAAGTTATGTGCATCCCATTAAACACATAACTTTAAATGTTTAACAACATCTAGACTAATCCTATTTTATCTCTTATGATTATGCATGTATCATTCAATAACCGAATGTGTCAACCGTTCATGATGCATGTCACCTAAATTTCTATTAGTTCTTTAATGTGATGTCATGATCTGCCTCAAATCTCCTCTTTTTCTTCCGTTTTCTTTGCTTCTTCCTTCCCAATTGAGTGAGGGAGTGTATGTGATGATTATTGAGTCTGAACTTTGGGATGGATGGATGCTTGAAGAGATCAGAAGCATGAAGCTGTTACCGGCGTATTTCTCACCGATTTCTGATTTGTTTTAATTAATTTTAATTAATTAATTAATTACTTATTCATTTATTTTACCCCTTAATTACTAAAAGAATCCACTTAAACTCTAAATTAACAACATAAAAAGACTAAAACAAAATGAAAGTACATAAAATATAAAAAAAATACAATAGAGGAAAATAAGTACCACAAGAATTAAAATCTACCGCGTTCTAAAAATACTAATTCAGACCGTAATTTTTAGGGTTAATACATGATCTATTAAATATAGCAATTAGTTTGCTTTGCGGATAGTTGTTGGATACACGTAACACTTTTATTTTTTAATTAATACACTCACTTCACAAAAATGGGCTATACATTAATTCCATCAAGGGTTGTTTTCTTCAGCTCATCTAATCCGGCTACTCCAACAACCTACTCCATTCCAGGAAACTGAGAAACATGTTTGGTGATATGGCCAACAATAAAGTGGAGTGAGGTTCACTTGTCAAGGTTTAAAATGGATGCTAAGAAAAATGGTACACAGATCAAACTAAATAATTGTTGAGCAATGTTCTATTGATTGTTTAGGGGTTTACCCTCCATACATGTTTCCACTATGTTTATGTTTTTTTTTTTCTTCATGTAAAACTATCCTCATTATCATTATTGGAATAATGATCCGTATCTGATCCAGTACTGGCTTATTCTCGTGAAACTATATATGTTCAAATATTACTCTTTCCTCGTTTGTTTGCTTGGAGAGAAATTCAACCTTGACTCTCATACTAACCACGTCTCTAACCACTCACTAGTAAATAAGCTATGAATTTACCAGGGCCAAAACAAAATAGAAAGTTCTACTAATTTACAAATTTTAGATGCGTCATAACTTAGGGGGAATTTGGTTCACGAATTTTAAGATTTTTTGGAATGTGAAAAAATAAAAAGTATTGATGATGTAGAATAGAAATGTATATCTCACAATCTTGTGTTTATTTCAAGTATTTTAGTAATATGGAATGTACATGGATCATTTTGTAACTTTGGAATATGTGTAGCGCCCCATAACATAGCGGATTTAGTACTATACTTTGGAATGTGAATGTCCATATCCATAATTATTTTTAACACTCCCCTTTAGATGTCCATCATCTCAAATACACATGAGCTAGATGTCACCTCATTACAAATCTTGTCATGTCATGAAAATCAAGTGGGAAAAAACATGACCAAGAGAAAAAGTGTATGACACTTATTTTCTCCCTTTATGATTATATCAATTGATGTCTTTAAGTTGACACAATCCAATATTCTGAATCAGCTTTTTAAATGTTGTAGTAGGAAACGTCTTGGTAAACAGATTTGTGAGGTTCTCCGTTGACACAAATTTGTTGAAAAAATATGTCACCATTCTTTTTTCTTTCTTTTTTTTGAACGTGGAAGGCTAATTTTATTACTTCGAAGAGTAATAGAACCAACCAGATAAAAGAGTACCCAACCAAGTAGTAACAACCTCAAAATGGCCAACAAATTTGAAAAATGCCAAGAGCAAAAACAAACTAGCAGTGTCTAAATGATCTTCTAAAGGACAAGAGGAAGGTCAAGACCAGGAACAAAGAGTCGCCAAAAACGCTAACCAAGTGCCTGCATAGCACGAGAGACTTGTGACAATATGATATTGATTCTCAAACACGCCCTTAATACCCAAAGAGGCTCAATCTGAGCACAACGATGTTCACACATCATAGCCGTGCAAAGGTGGTAAGCTTCCCCCCCGTCCAAAACCCACCAAAAATCCTCCAACGAAGCATCTACACTGGATCTAGGAGCGTTGAAAACTGCAAGCAAAATTTAATAAAACAAAATCCTACAATAGAGGGTCAGATAAAATAGGTTGACCAGTTAGTCGGCCCTCTCAACCACCAAGCCAATAAACAGTGACATCACTCATCATCGCGAGCTCAGAGTCTCCAAACCCAGTAGAGCATCCTCAGCCACGGCTACAATAGCCCCATAAACGTGTCGCTTCTTCCTTGACTGATTCCGCTTCACCCCAAGTATCTTCGCATAATCAGTACTTTTGACACCCTAAATCTTGTGACCATCAAATGCCCTATGTCCTAGGGGTATAGTATAGAGTGAGAAGCTATTGCTTCTCTCTCTGATTCTTGGGTAAAATTCATGAGGTTTGATGCAGAAATACTTTTTTCCATTGAGTCAAAATCTTTTATATTTTTGGTTGAATGGGGTTGTCATGAAAACACTCTTTGAATTATAGAAAATGGGCGAAGTATGCAAGGATCAATTGATCTCGTAGATAAAGAAATAGCTTGGTTTATCTCAAATCTGAAAAGGGAAACTTACAAATACCTCTTTGAGGTTTTTTATAATCTGCAGTTTGTCTCATCGGTTTTCAAAAACCTACAATTACCCCCTCGAGGTTTAGTAAAATCTTCAGTTACCTCCCTTGACTATTTGTGTTGTTAGTTAACCTTTAAGAATTATAGGTTAACTATTCTTATTATCACTAATATTTTTTATCCTAAGACTTCAGTCCCAACATTTTGCTTCTCTCCTTTCTCCCTCCCCAACCGGCCATCCTACCTAGCCGTTGTTGTTGTCTGGTCACTCCCACGATACGGACGAGCTCATGCTCCAAAAACGCAGGCAAACCCATGTTGCTGGGACACAAGTGATCTCCACCTACCCGTTAACTATTTTTTAGTATAGTTAGTATAATTATTACTAAAATCTTTAAGAGTAAACTAGCAACACAACTGGTCAAGGGGGGTAACTGAAGATCTTACTAAACTTCAAGGGCCTAACTACAGATTTCTAAAAATTGAGGGGGAAAACTGTAGATTATGAAAAACCTCAGGGGGTATTTGAAAGTTTCCCAAACTTTAATAATAGCATGTGTATGGAGGTAAAAATATATCAACAATAGACAATTATCAGTGGGGGCAAAGTTCCCTGTCAAGTTGGCATATAATCATGTTGTAGATTAGGTTGAGGCGGTTCCTTGGTGGAAAGTAGTCTGGGGTCGGCTCACATTCCTAAGACCTCCTTAATGTTCTGGATGGTTGCCCTGGACAGGCTACCTACTTTGACAAGAGTGGTTAAGTGGAAGCTTTCTATCTCGATTACTTGTGTGTTTTGTGATGGCTTTGATGAGAATAGGAATCACTTATTCTTTTATTGTCCTTATTCATATTATGTTTTGTCCAAGTGTTTGAGGGTTGTGAACCTTTTTGCTTGTCCTGCAAATTGTAACTTGCCTTGTAGGTGGATCCTGAAGGTGGTTAAGGAGAAGGGAAAGAAGGCAAAGTTGCGAGCAACTATCTTTGTTGTTGTCTATGTTGTTTGGTCGGGGATGAATGCTAGGTGTTTTAAGGGAGTTCACAAAGAGCAGGAGGTGCTGGTTAGACAGATATTGTGGATGGTGCAGATAAGGAATAGAGTGGATTTTAATTCTCTGTTTTAGCTCGATGGTAGCAGATTAGGTGTCTTTTGGATGCAAGATGTATAGAGTTTTCTTTTGTATAGGTTTATATGCTTTTAGGAAGTGGTTTTGCCATTCTTTATGTAGCCTTCTTCTATTAAAATGTAAGTGCCGCTAGATGTTTTTCGTATTAATGAATTACAGTGTGATGTGCTCTCATTTACTTAAAAAACAAATCACAAATAAGAATGATCGGAGGATGAAAACGACTTTGGGACGTCCAGGGGCGAAACTACATGTGGGCTAGGGGTGGCAGTGGCCACCCTGAAACTTTTGGGAAATTAGGGATATATAGTATACATTTAGGATAATTAAGGGGTGTTAATTATTATTTTCAATAAGACAAAAAAAAAAAAAAAGGCTATGCTCTCCTCTTCCTGTCCTCCTCTATTGTTGTATGCTGAAGCTTGAAATCCCCAAATCTCAACCACAACCCAACCTGCGTCCGTTCCGATCCAGATCGGCCTCTCCTCTCCACCGTCCGGTGTCCGTTCGAGCCCAGTAGCAGCGGCAGCGGCAGCGAAAGAGGCAGAGCAGCAGTGCAGTAAGGAGCATCATCCTCCCGATCCAGATCTACGTCCTGGACTGGACTCCTGCTGCGTGCGAGCTGCCGGCGGCTGCGATTCTCCAACTTCACCGATGGCGCGTCACTGGTCCGGCCTCTGAGCACCTCCTCCTGACAGCTTCCAGCTCCAGGCTCCTACTTGCTGCTCTTCGTCGGCTACATCAACGCCACCACTGCTCAGTCAGAGCTTGGTAAGTTTTTTTTTTTTTAAAAAAAAAATCTATTACTTGTTTTTAATTCCATTATATTTAGTTATTCATTTAAACATGTTATTAATTATTTCACATAGAATAAAAATGTAGACCGACCATTTACTATTATCAATTTAGCTTGTTCTTTTAATGTTTAGTTCTGTTAGTTGCTTAAATTTATATGGAAATGAAACTTATTTGTTTAAACTTATTACTTTCGAGCATTACTACCATTATGATGTGTTCAATGCTGGAATTGATTTTCAGTTCCAGGAGCTTTCTTGGAGATTCAATGATCGTGTCATAGATCTTTTGACATTGAGTTCATCTTTGAACCCAAAAGACGGGTTTGCATCTTTTGACATTCCATCCATCTGCACGCTTGCTAGCAAGTATTATCCTCAAGATTTTACTTGTCAAGAACTTGGATTGCTAAAATATGAGTTGGAGCATTTTTATTGTGATATTACAAGCTCTACATGTTTTAAAGGATTGTCAACAATTGGTGCATTATGTCAGGCTTTGGCATCTACTGACAAGAATTATGTTTATTTCCTTGACAGATTAATTCGTCTGATATTAACTCTGCATGTGTCCACTGCTACTACAGAGCGTGCATTTTCAGTCATGAAAATTGTGAAAACCAGACTGCGGAACAAGATGGGTCAAGATTTTCTTGCTCATAGTCTTACTTTATATATTGAGAAAGATATTGCAGAGACCTTCAGTATAGAATAGTTGATTGATGATTTCAGAGATTTCAAAAAACGTCGGGTTAGATTTTGATCAGTACTTCATTTTTATACTTTTATCGTATGTATCGATTTTTAGTATTCTTGATATATATTACTTTTAATACTTTTGATTTGTATTACTTTTATTTCTGTACTTTTCTACTATTTTCGTCATCTTAAAATTTTATTCCTGATTTTGTCAGTGGGGAGGTGGAAATCAATTTTCAACATGGACGAAATCAGCTATGATGCAATCATAAGAAAGAAGAACTTCCGGTCAAAACTGACTTTCAGCGGTGGAGTAACTGCTACAAACCGAAGGAAAACGGGTATAAATACAGGGATATTTGAGACATTTCATACGTAGATGTAGTACGCTGTACGTAGGAGGTAAATAAACGTGGCATTAGAAGGACCTCCAAATTCCAATCGACCGTGTCATCCTTTACGTCAGGCGAACGGCCGGACGACCAGCAACTTCCGTAACGTTCAACTATTTATAGACACCACCACTTCTCTCTCAGCCAACCCAGTAGCTTCCACATTCATTGCCCGAACCAACCAAAATCAAAATCACCTTCCTTCTTCTTTGTCACTCTTCTAACCGATCAAACCAAGAATGGCGAACCCGGCAGAACAAGAGCACCCTGTACCGGCCTTCAGCTTGGCCGCCAGAGACACCTCCGGCCACCTCTCTCCGTTCAAATTCTACCGGAGGTACTCTTTTTAGACCTCTATGTTTCCGGATCAAACCCCATTTATTTAGGACTATTTGGTTTAATTTAACTCACTAGCTTAAATCTTACTTGATCATATAGTATTTGATTTAATCTAACCAAGTAGCACCCTAATTATACTCTGTCGAGCTAGAAAGATCAGGCGAGGTTTAGTCACATCTTCCATGATTTCCATGTTGAATCTACCGATATCTCTAGTTTTGTGCTGCATTAAAAAATACTTGTTCGGATTAGAGTGTAATTCAGTAGAGATTTGTTGTTTGATTGATTTATTAAGTATTTTGTGCAGAGCTACAGGAGAGAAGGATGTGAGATTCAAAGTGCTTTACTGTGGTATATGCCATTCTGATCTCCACATGATCAAGAACGAATGGGGACAAACAGTCTACCCCATCATTCCTGGGTCAGCATTTTTTTTACAGATTTTCTTGCTCTTCTCCAGTACTTTTTTGTTAAGTTATTTTATATGAATAATGGAGTAATTGATTAGTTATATTTTCGTCTTTTATCAATTACAAACGTTGTCTTTATCAATTACTCCTCTTCTATGTCCCACTTTTGGAACCGGTTGGCCGTTTGTTCCAAATTAATATCATTGTTTTGTTGGTTGGTGGAAGCTGATTTTTTAATTAGTTGTTTTGTTTGGAGTGCTAAAATTGAGGTCAGGCTCATGCGTGAAGGATGAACCATTATTCTATTCTACTTGTTTCGTCTTGTTCTTTCTATCACTAGTGTTTGGAATTGTTTATTCTTATAAACTTCTACTGGATTCAACATTTGATGAGTACATGTACTGTAAATAATGTTTACCTATTTACTCCTATTTTCTAGTGAAATTGTCATTTACTTTTTTCTGATCCATTAGGATTGTCCCACTGCTTATACATTTTGTGAAGAAAGAGGGACAACCAGTGCAGTGCGGAGACAGAATTTATTGTACTTTATTGCGGTTGAGGTGTGTGAGAGATAAATTAATAATTTTGTGCAAGCTTCAAATAAATGAGAACTTTTTGACAAGAGTAGGACCACTTTGTTTGGTGGAGAAGGAAATGACATATCAGATTAGTTTTCTGGTTATCCTGTGGGATTGTGCAGAGAGACGTGGTGTGGCTGATATCTTGCCACTTCTTGGTTTAGTCAAACAAAAGGTAGCAAACTTATTGAAGGAAAGGGTACACATCAAAGGATGCAGCTTTCATTTGATGAGTGGAATCTGAATGCCACTTAAATTGGTTACTTTCTTTTCACAGAATTCTGGACGACTTTTTGGTTATTCAATCTGAATTTACATTTCCAGACCTGTCATAGTTTGGTATTATTATTATTATTATTAGTCTGGATATATTGATTTACATAGTTTGGCTCATACACTTTGGTTCATCATCATCCGGATTAATCCATTGGATTAAGCAGATCATATCTTAAATTTTTTACAAATCGTTTTTAATTGAGGAAATTTGTTATCCTCAATTGCATATCTATCCAGCATGGCGAATAAACAATAGTTCTTATATATGAATAGGTCATGGATTAATCCTTGATTATCATGAACCAAATGGCCTGTTCCTTACATGATCGGTCATTTTGGCTCCAAATACATTTGGATGCGCGAGTAAATTTGTCTGAGAATTTCAATCCTTGTCATGACTACTGTAACTAGTTTCCAATTAAGAATTATGGGATGTGTTGCATATTTGTGATGTACATAGAACACCTAAAAAACTTGATCATAATTTGCTTGCAAAGAGTCTTTTTACTACTATGTAAAACTACTAAAACTAAAATGGTATCTGTTTAACAGGCATGAGATTGTTGGTGAAGTAACTGAGGTAGGGTCAAAAGTGACAAAATTCAAAGTCGGGGATAAAGTTGGAGTTGGGTGCATGGTGAACTCATGCCATTCCTGCGATAACTGCAAGAACGACCTCGAGAACTACTGCCCTAAGATGGTGCTCACTTACTCAGCCAAGAACTATGACGGAACCATAACATATGGAGGCTACTCTGACTCAATGGTTGCAGATGAGCACTTCATTGTTCAGATTCCAGACAACCTTCCACTTGATGCTGCAGCACCTCTCCTCTGTGCTGGGATTACTGTGTACAGTCCCTTGAGATACTATGGGCTTGATAAACCTGGAACGCATGTTGGTGTCGTTGGTTTGGGGGGTCTTGGTCATGTTGCTGTTAAGTTTGCGAAGGCTATGGGGGTTAAGGTCACAGTGATTAGTACCTCGCCGAATAAGAAGAAGGAAGCTCTGGAGAATCTTGGTGCTGATGCATTTCTAATCAGCCGTGAGCAGGGTGAACTGCAGGTAAGTGTCATTTTAACTGATTCAGTTAATTGGCTATTTGGTTGGACTTAAGTGTATCTTAGTCAAGTTTATGATATTTTCTTTTTCTATTTACCTTCAGATTCTTAAAAATATGTTAAAAAACAATAAATTTACTTGATTTGAGAATAAACTTAAAATTTATAATCAGATAAACGTCTTTATTCATTGGATTAAGCTGAAAATGGCTTAAGCAGAATAATCCATTGGATAATGACATTTATATGATTGAAAATTTAGATTTCATTCTCGATTAACGTAGAACTATTATTTTAGACTTATATCTATCCAGTTTTAGGGTGAATAAAAAAGAAGTCATTAGCTTAAGCCAAACCAAATTAACCCTAAGTTAGTAGGTGCCTTGATGTTTATGAGGATCATGTGTTTGTTTCTGCACAGGCTGCTATGGGCACATTGGATGGGATCATCGACACAGTCTCTGCGCACCACCCTCTCTTGCCATTGATTGGTTTGCTGAAATCTCATGGAAAACTTGTTCTTGTCGGTGCCCCGGACAAGCCTCTTGAGCTTCCAGCCTTTTCTCTGATAATGGGTATGTCTTTGCATTTGCTTTTCTGCCAAGAAACCTATAAAGAGAGAAAAGCGTGTCATATGTAATAACTAACCAACGGTTGGTGGTTTGCAGGTAGGAGGATTGTTGGAGGTAGTTGCATTGGAGGGATGAAGGAGACACAGGAGATGATTGATATGGCAGCAAAATGCAACATAAAGCCAGATATTGAAGTCGTACCGGTGGAGTATGTGAACACCGCCATGGAACGTCTTGCGAAGGCGGATGTGAAGTATCGGTTTGTGATCGACATTGGTAACACTATGAAGCGGACTGATTAGAAGAGAGCTAGATGTATTGATTGAATTTGAGGATGGTGGGGATGGATGATGACATCATGAAGCTTAGAAGTGTGTTAAGACTGCTCTGGTTATTAAGTAGTTGAACAGATCATTTTTCAGTTCTGTTGAGATGATACTTTCTATTGGGACCGATGTTTTTTAAAAGCCAATTGTTATGGGGAGATGACCAATTTTAGTCCTATAGGTTTGGGGTTTTTAACGATGTAGTCTTATAGATTTGAATTTTCTCAAATAAGTCTTAAATCTGAAGAGAATTTAACAAAGAAGTCCTATAGATTTGCGAGCAGGATTTTAAGTCATTAAAGTTTTCAGGTTTGTTTGTTTAGGTCTTCAAACTTCTGAAACTTTTATTTTATGCCAACCAGACTCTTATACCAAACTGGAAGCGGATATTATTATTTTAAAGAATGAAGAACTAACATGCAATAAACACACATAATAAAACACACAATAAATTTAATATTTAAAACATCAATTTACAAAGTCTGGTTAATATCAGATAAACTGCAGCAATTTGAGTAAAGGTAAAGGCCGCTGGACAAACACACCAAGCAAACTTTAACAGTAAACAAACTCTAACAGCTACACACGTTCACACCAAATCCAAAACAAGCTAAGAACTAGAATAATATTTGGATTGTTTTTCTAAATAGAAGGACGTTCAACACATGAATTTAGAGAAGCAAAGAGAGAAGTATTTTTAGATAGAAAATTTATGGATGTCCTACTTCTACTCAGAGGCCTTCTATTTATAGGGAAAGGAAAAGATTCCTTCCTTGCTGGTGGTTTGTCGTTTCTTCACCAACAATGCTTGCTTTATTAAAGGTGGCTTCTTTTTCTTTCTAAGTGGAGACTTTGTCCCACCCTCCACATGCCTTTGTCTGGCAGTCTCAATTATTTCTTTGTCATGAGCCCTCCTTGGTTGGGGCAGCTGGACAGCTTCTCCTAGGCAGCTTTGACATTTTGCTCCTGGACAGATCTTACTGTTAACTTCATCAGCTTCTCTTTCATTTCTTCCAGGGGGATATCTGCTAATTCTGATTGGGAATAGAGCTTTCCCAATACTGCATCAAAAATTTCTTCATTTAGAGCTTCGTACAGCTCAATGAC
>JBBYHH010409924.1:0-11673 GCA_038382905.1 Daphne laureola
CACTACTTCATATACACCAAGGAACCTCAGAAATACCAACCTTTGATTTAGCCCCAATTCCGAAAATCATCCAATTTATTATTGTTGAAGCTTGTTTCTTATTGATTTGTTGTTTCCTCAATGATTCTCACATGAATCCATCATCTCCTAGCGATTTGGGGCTCAATAATGGTGTTTAGGGTATTTGAGGATGAGCTTGGCGAGCTCAAGGTCAGAGATGAAGATGAAGAATGCCAGATTTTAGGCTGAAAGCCCGACGTATAATTCACTCCCGGAGTACCAAGCGATCGCCTGGACTTTACCCCTATCGCCTGGTTCGTCGCCTGGCTCCATGCCAGTTTTGGTTTAGGGGTCAGCCGATCGCCTGCCAGTGAACTCGTTCATCTGGCCCGTCGCCTGGCCTCTTGTCCATTTTTGTTTAGGGGTCAGGCGATCGCCTGCCAGCGAACTCGTTCGCCTGGCCGGTCGCCTGACCTCCTGCCAACTTTGTTTTGGGAGGCCAAGCGATCGCCTGCCAGGGGATTCACTCTCCTGGCGGGTCGCCTGGGCCTCTGTCCATTTTCCATTTTCATTTTCGATCCCCAGGCGATCGCCTGCCCTTTGGTGCGCGTCACCTGGGGTTTCTCCTGGACACCTGAAAACCTGTAAACCATGTTTCCTTCCCGCACACTTAACCAAAACACTCAGAACAAGACCATGCATCACCAAATATTCTTGTTACCTTAAACCATACCTTTAACGTAATTCAAATTCCAAACTTAACACTCATCCACGTACCTTAATCCTTTTCCTTAAGTTACGAATGACTGACATACCTTGTCCTCCGGCCATTTTATGTCAAAGACTTATCGCTGGACTAGGGTGGGTGTAACACCGTACAAGAATGAAGGCATCCTAAGATAGTGAGAGATATCCAGAGCTTCCTGGGATTGACAAGATATTACCACAGATTTGTACAGGGATTCTCTATTCTGGTGTAACCGCTTACTCAGCTGACTAAGAAGGGTCAAGCTTTTGTCTGGTCAGAGGCTTGTGAGTGAAATTTTCAAGAGTTTAAACAGCGGTTGACTAATGCACCTATTCTGATTCTTCCAGATCCGATGCAACCATATGTGATATACACTGATACATCTAGGACGGGTCTGGGATGTGTGTTGATGCAAGGGTATCATGTTATTTCTTATGGGTCGAGGCAGTTGCGACCACTTGAGCAAAATTATCTGACACACGATTTGAAGTTAGCTGTTGTTATTTACACTTTGAAGCAGTGGATGCACTACTTGCTCGGCAGTAAGTTTTAGATCTTTACTGACCATAAGAGCTTGAAGTATCTATTCACGCAGAAAGAGCTGAACATGAGGCAACACAGGTGGCTCGAGTACATGAAAGATTATGACTACAGTATCAAGTACACCACAGAAAAAGGGTAATACAGTGGAAGATGCTTTGAGCAGGATGTACACATGATTGGTGAAGGGTGGAGATTCAGAAAACCGGTCTGAGGAGTCAGACTTGGTAGGTGTGTGGCATAGATGGAAACTCTAGGACCAGACAAAGATTTGTACTTTGACCATCCGATCTGAGTGGTTGGCCAAAGTTTGAGAGTCCCACAGTAAGGATTCAGGTTTGAGAAAGCTGTCATGAGATGACCGTGGATCTTTGTGTCCGTCCTTCGATTACAAGCAAGAGTTGTTGTACTTTAAGAGACATTTGTATGTGCTGGATGATCTGGCACTCCGAGATGAGATTCTCGAGGAGGCACATTTGAGCAGACTGAGCATTCACCCAGGTGGTGAGAAAATGTATCTTGATTTGTGCACTCACTTCTGGTGGCCGGTATACAGAGGCTCACCACTTACGTGATAAAGTGTGCCACTTATTAGTGGGTGAAGGTAGAGTACCAGAAGGCCGCTTGAAGTTTGCAGACTTTACCCATCCCAGTCAGAAAGTGGGGTAATGTAACCATGGACTTTCTGACAGGACTACCCCGACTAGGTCATGGCATGATGCCATATGGGTAATAGTCGATCGCTTGATGAAATATGCGCACTTTTTGCTGATTCGAGTGATGGATCCACTGGAGAAGCTTATTCGTCTGTACATTCAAGAGGTTATGTGGCTACATGGAGTTCCAGACTCCATTGTGTCGGATAGAGATCCGCGCTCCACAACACGATTCTAGGGAGCCTTTCACAAGGCATTGGGCATGTGACTCCATTTGAGCACAGCTTATCATCCTTAGACTGATGGGCAGTTGGAGAGGGTGATCCAAATTGTAGAGGATATGCTCCGGAGCTGCGCATTAGACTTCAGGGGCGAATGAGACCAACACCTGCCATTAGTTGAGTTTTCCTACAATAACAGTTATCAGAGTACTATCGGTATGATGCCTTATGAGGCACTGTATGGGCGGAGGTGTATGAAACCTCATTCTTGGTGTGAGGCATCTGTAATGTTGAATTGGGCCCCAAAGTCATCGAGGAGACCACAGAGAAAATCAAGAGAATTTAGGTGCGGTTGAAGACCACGAATGACCACACCACTTCCTATGTAAATAAGGAGCGTAGAGATTTGGAGTTTATGATTAGAGACAGAGTTTGGCTCAAGGTTGCACCGATTAGAGGGATAGTAAGATTTAGCAAGCGGGACAAGTTAGCCTTGAGATATATCAGGCCTTATGAAGTCCAGGAGAGGATTGGCAAGGTTGCCTATCAGTTAGCTTTGCCTCCGACTATGTCTATCATGGACAACATCTTCCACGTCAGTATGCTCAAGAAGTGTATTCTTGACCCGATTTAGACTATTCATGTGGAAGATGTTCAATTGGATCCAGACTTGTCTTATCAGGAGGTGTAGATTGTCTTGTTGGCTAAGGACACTCGAAAACTCCGTAACAAGTTGATCCTGATGGTTAAGGTGCAGTGGTCACATCATTCAGACCAGGAGGTAACTTGGGAGACTGAGAAGGATATGATGGAAAGATACCCTGATGAGTTTCAACGTTTAAAAGAACTCTTGGAGGACCAAGAGTCCTTGAGGGGGGAGAATGTTACAGTCACCATGAGATTTCATATTTTGATATCGATATGTGAATCCTCAGCCATTTTTCCAAATTTCAGTTCTGGGGGCAAAATGGTCATTATAGAAAATTTAAGGAAATTGGACATTATTTGGAAGAGGAAGATGGCGCCAAATTGGAAGAAAGAAAGAGATGATATTTCCAAGGTATGATAATATGTATCATTACATGATATTGTATGAAATGTGATAAAATGGAAATATTAAATAAGGAGAAAGTGGAAGACATGTGTCAACAATATGGTGAAGGATGAGATAACTAATTATTACCATATTGTGGTAGTAATAACAAGGAGAGAACAGGGATTATTATGTTGAGATATGTGAATTAAAAAGAAAATAAAAAGTGAGGTAGTATGAAAATGGGATTTAAATTATGAAGGAAAGGAAGAGAAGATACATTATTTCATGAACACTTCTCTCTCTTCCTCTCTCTCTAGTTCTCCGGTTCTACCTTCTTCTTCCAAGGGAGTTTTTCTTCATATTCTTCAAATCTTCATCATCTTATCAAGATCTATTCAAGAATTCTTCAAGGATTAACAAGGTGAGCTCATTTTCATGAAAGATTCATGAAACAACTAAATTTGGAAGATGATTTTGGCTCATCTCTTCTCTTCTCATCTTGGCCGATTTTTAGGGCTTGAATTTGTCCAAAGTTCTTCACCAATTTCTTCAAGAATTGAGTAAGGTGAGCATGATTTTAGGTTAATTTTAAGTGGTATTCATCTCTCCTACTCTATTCCTTCATGTTGATGGAATTTGGAAGAGTTAGGGTTCTTGGTTCATAATCAAAATTGGGGGTAATTTGAAAGTGATGTTCTAAAGTGTTAATTGTATGATTATGAATATCTTTATACTTAGAAGTAACCTTGAATCATCATGGATGATAGTTTAGGGTGATGGCCAATTTTGACTAAGTTGGGAATTATGTTGATTTTGTTTGTTACATTGTGAAATTGTGTTGATTTGAGGTTAGAACTAAGTTTCTAAATTGAAATGGGAATGATTGGAGTACTCTCTCCTAATTATGCATGATTGGCCAAATTAGTGAGTATGATTAAGGGTTGAAGTTCCTTATTAATGTGATGATATGAGTTGGTTTAGTGAAGCTAGAGAGCTTCTAATGAGTTGTTAAATGATTAAAGAAAGATTACCTATATGGTTTTTCGATATTGGACGATTTTGAGAAGTAAGTAATAAGGATGGTGTTCTTTCATGTATCATGGGTTTGAGTTGGATTGTGGATCCATTTGAACCCCTAATGTGTGATTAAATGTTGGAAGAAACCTCATTTGGCATGTGTCCTTCATTTGGCCGAATATGTGGTGTGTGCATAAGGGTTGATGTTTGTTGATGTCAGTGGATAAATTATGATGAAATTGAGTTTATTTGATATTTAGAGAGCATCTAATAATATTTATGTCGATATGTCATTTTCTGGTAATTTGGCCGAGTAATGAGATTGTCTCTTTGAATGTGGATTTTAAGTAATGGATTGACGAGTCAATTCATTTCATTGTGTGATTGTTTAATGTCAGCTTTGGTAGCTGAGGGTCATGGAAACTCAACCGAAACATTGTCGGATTATCACTAGAGTGTGATTGCATTGAGTTGCCACTTAGAGTTGAGCTTTATCAGATAAGGGTTCAACTTTCTTTATATACATTTTGGGATGCCTTTCTGCATATCAGGTTAGTTGAGGCTAGTACCTGGGTCAAGGGTGGGGCCCGGTGACCCTCAGGGCTAGTCATATCGAGAGGTTAATGGTATGCAGGTGCAAATCTCGTAAGCTTATTGCATGATCAAAGGTTAATCATTGTTATACTTCTAGTATTCTCTAATCTTGATAATCAATTATGTGATGCTAGAGTGCATCGGTCATTGATTGACCTTATGATAGTTATGGGGGAACCATGGCCCCTCACTGGTACCAAGCATCTGTATATGTGTGAACCCAGTGTTGTGCCATGGAAGCCTCAGGGGGCTGCCGTACTCTGAGATATCGTCCGGAGGGATGTATGTGATTTCATCCGGAGGGATGCTTGCGATTTAGTCTGGAGGGATGTTTATTTTTTGCATATCATGATGATTTGCATATCATTATTCATGTGTTATATATGTTATATAAGTTGTTAGTACATGGCATACTAACTTTTTATAGAGGTTGTGTTTTTGAACCGTGACCCTTACCTAAGCCCTTACTGAGTTCTCTCGATGACTCACCCCCATTATGATTATACTTTTTTAGGAGCTGCTGATAAGCAACCAGCGGAGTAGTTCTGCTAGGTTTTCTAGGATTTTTATACGGAGGTACATATAGCTCCTTGTTGAGATTCTATTTATGTTTCGGGGGTGACCTCGGTTGAGTCTGGTTTACGGTATCTGAGTACTTGAGATAAGTACAAATGAGGTGACTAATGGTTAACTCTTATGTTTGTGTATAACAACAGCAACATTAGTATATCAAGGTGATTGTCAGTGCTCCTGGTGATCCTGACCACCTGAGCTAGTATGTATTCCGTTTCATTGAATCTGGGCTCTGTATATGTAGAATTCATATGTACATGTAGCTTGGAATTATTTTTGAGAATTGCTTATGTATTCAGTAGTTTCCTGAATTCTGGATGTTTGGTGATGTATGTAAATTTACTCAGGGAGTGTTTACTCATTTCTAGTGTATCTGGTGTTGAGCTGAGCTCAACTTTATTACTATGAATGTGTGTTTCTTGCGTATGTGTGGTTATTGCAAAGTGCAGGTTTTTGGTGTTACGGGATCGGGTTATGGATCGCCCACCATAATGTGGATCTGTCCGACGTCATCCGCCTCCCCACTCTGCTTGCTTCCGTTGAGGGGGTGACAAATAGTCTTGTTCATTCATGTTCAAATAATCTAAATCACCATTATCTAATTTTACCTTCAATTGATGGGACCAAACCACAAATCAATAAGTAAATGAGAAACATAAATAATCTAGTTTAGATTATTTAGAACACAACATGATCATGGTACGCGAACATTGCACAAGATTAAAAAAAATAAATTTAAAAATTACTTCTTATTCTTTGTATGAACCGCTCCCTGTACGCCACCAACATTAAGAAACTCTCATACTTATAAGTTGATACATACCACGTCACAAGGGAAGATGCAAAAACAATCTTAGGGGATGTTTAATTCAAGAATTTTAGGAATATAGATTTTTAAAATCCGTGAATATGTGCAATGATGTGTTTGGTTCATTTTGGAAAATAATTCTCCATGATTCTAAGAATCCAAGTATTCTTCACCCTTCTCAAATTCTTTGATTCAGAATGCTAGCTATAAGCAAGATATTCTTAGAATTCATAGAATTATTATGTTTGAAAAGTTTCAACAAAGTCTTCAAATTTTATTATTGACACATTGATACCTGACCTTTCAAAAAATTTTACAGAATGATCCCTAAAAATATACATTTAATCCCTGAATTTTTGTACATTTTTTCAAATGATCCCTATAAAATTACATGATTAGTCCATAAACTTTTGTAAGAGTTACAAAATAATTATTGTAACAATTCATATTCCTAGAATCTTTGAACCAAATAAAAGATTGTGAGAATATGCATTTATATTATCCATCATTGATACTTTTTATATTTTTACAATCCACGGATTCTTAGAATCCGCAAACCAAACACTCCCTTATAATTTCATATTTTTAAAGTTTCGGTCTTACATATTTTAAAGTTAACAATCAAACCAAAAAACTCATTTCAGTCAATTCTAAACCAACCATGTTCAAGGCAAGGACAACGGCAAGGACAACAACCTCATAACACCTTTAACACCTAGTCCGTTAATCACATGTCAAATATTGTTAGTATAAGACTGAAATGAACTACGATTGTAAGCATATACGAATCAACTGTTAACTCGATCGCAAACAACATTAGAGTAGAAATTGATTGTTTTCCGCTAGCAGTTCTGAATCCTAACCAGTTCGACATTGAACACTTCAAACTGTTTGGAGCTGAAAAATGTGGAAACTCCTACCTGCGGAGACAGACAATATGATATGAAAATAATTTGATGGGTGATGCTAATAGCTACCATGGACAGAGTTGAAGTGATACTAACTGGAGGTCCGAGTTCGGGTGGAATGATTATCCTTCTTTTGCCGCCTGGTCTCATGTCTCGAATTCCCTCTTCAAATCCTGCACAAAAGATCGGTTATCAAAATTACCCAAATGCTCCCTCCATCAAGCAAAGGTAATGCAGTTGACTAGGTATAAAAATTAATGAATAATTTTGACTAGAAGATAATAAAGAAACAAAAGTATATAAGACAAAGAATTAATGTTCTATCCACAGTCGGTGGAAAGTAGTAATCTCTGAGACACCTACCAGTAAATAAAATTAAAGGTTAAGGGCCCACATATATCTTTTTAGAAACAATGATGGTGGCTGAATATTTTTTCAAACCGGCGGATAAAAATTATATCCAAAAAATAAATACATCAGTTTGACTGTGACAATCAAAAAAGAAAATGTATAAGAGGTCCCTCCGTACCATATGCTGCACAAGGATTAAGGAGAGGAAAATTTTGCTTTTTTACTTTCCCATTTTACACTTTATTTTCGAAGATGTAATCAAAGAACACAGAAACTTATAGACACAAGAGAAGGTCGTTCTAAGAAATATTCTAGGGAGGTAGGAATGCTTTTCAGTTGCTCACCTGGAACCAATGCATTGGTTCCCATACGGATTCTGGCAGGAGAACCTTGCAAGTAGGTGCTATCAATGCGACGCCCGGACTCATTGTAGCCAATGTAGTGAAAAATCACCTGCCAAGATTATCATCTCAGAAATCGTGCTCATAACTCATAAATGCAATACATGAACATGGGAAGAACAGTTCTATGCCAGTATGAGGACGGAGCAGCAAGAATGAAATATTCATTTGTTCCTAACAAGTTGTTCAGCCTAAAATATTCCAGCTAAAGACACTTTGGGGCAGTTTACTTTTTGAAAATCTTACAAGTTTTCTTTCTTTTGTAAATGTTTGAATGCGTAATTTTAAGGGATGAAAACCTTGCTTTCCAAACATCAAACTTTAAAGACTAGTTTTAAGCTAGTTATGCATTCAAATATATAGAAAGAAAATTTGGAATACAAAACTTGGAAAATTTTCTATAAGTAAACAGTCCCTTAACATTTTCCGAGCAAATGCCAAGACTGATGCCTCAGTACAAGTTTCAATTTCACTTTCCTATTCTAATGGGCTGATATCACAATATTGCAGATATTAGATGTTCTTGGATTAACTGGTTGATGAAGATAAATATTTCAACAAATGGAAAGTCTAAGAATTTCAAGATGATGAAAAAAACCTGCTGACCAGCTTTTGGGCAATCACCTTTACCAACTTCAATATCCCAGTAGATTAGTCCTGAGTCAGCCTTCACATAATTGTCTGATGCTACCACTTTCACCTCAAAACCTGAAACATTTTTGGACTTTTCTGAGCAGTGAAAACCACAAAGCCGCTACTGCCAGATATAGTTGGAGAAGATTAACAAAACCCTAGAACTAGTATGGACGCTAGAAGTTGTTGGTAGGGTGAATTTTGAAGAAGTATTAAATCAAGTAGAGCAACATACCAGGCCTTACTCCAGAAATAAGTGTTACCAGCTGAATATCATTTAAGACAAAGATAGCCACACAACAAACAAATGTAACCAAATAGCACCGATGCTGAACTTCATCATGGGCCAACACCTTAATCCTAACTATGTTGGGTTGGTGGGATGAAACTTATAGTGTCAATTGATTGTAAAAAATTAGTCAACAATATAAATTCATGCAAAAGCATTGTGACAAAATTTTACGACAGGTGTCCTTCCTGTCACAAATTTCTTATTAAGGAATAAAGCTCTTATGCTGACCTTCTCGAATAAAATTTGGAAAGCGCTCTGGGGCATTATTGTCCTTCTGTATCCTCTTGTTCTGTTCCAGCAGACGCCTCTCGTCGTATGGGTTCTTACCCTTTGTTTTACACACAGCAGGTGAAGTTGAAGATAATCCCGATGATGCCAAAGAGAGAAGAAGCAACCTTCTTTGCAAGTTGCACTTAGCATCTGCTACATAACTATTCCACTGCATGCTAGAGCACAGAGATATTGTGAGGTAGAACCTAAAAATCCAAAGAAGCAATTGCTAACCTTAAGTCACTCGCACCTTTCATCATTCCCATAGTGACTTGAGCAGCAACACACTTGTTTCCGAGCAGAGAAAGCTCCTATTCGGTCATAAGCTGAAAGGTTTTTAGTTTGTTACCATAATGCTTGACATATATATGACTACGAAAAGAAAGCTGATAACAAAAAGTACAAGAGCAAAAGATCCAGAAAAATCTCCTGGCCTAAATGGATCTTGCTAGTATGCCTTAGGAGGTTGGTACCCTAGTCTATGTGTCATCCTAGGTGGCTGCACAAGTAGATATCTGAGTGTACTTTCTATAAATGGTAAATATCACTCAAATGGTCTACCATGTTCTACACAATTCTAGTTTTAAGCCCAACTTTCAGGGATGACAAAGTCCTAGCACCACCACCAACAAGGTCTGGTTTTTCGTATCCATCGTTCCAGGCACCCGGCAGCAACAGAGCTACCCAAAAGAAGCTGAAGATAATCACTAGGAAGAGAAATTTAACGAGCCAACCGGAGAAACTATTCGCGACCATGGTCCACGAAGAAGAGAGATTTGTTTTGTTCCCACTCTTGGGTTGCAAATGAGTTGTGTAAAAAACGTGGCAAGGTTCATGAGTGTTTGATTTGCGGAGCCAAGTTCCCATCCGGTCAATTTGATGGAGATGACATGAAACAGAGGAATGCTCTGTCATCGGATGTCAAGCTTTCGGTGCTAGAGGACGATCATTATCTCATTTGCAGAGTCCGCTAAAATTTCGATTGGGTGCACATCACATGTGATATGTGCCAATTTGACAAATTTATAATTAAATTGGTTGTGACCAATTCAACCAACTTTCATCAATGATTTTGTTCTTTAATATTTCACGAAGCGATA
The DNA here is from genome assembly GCA_038382905.1 of Daphne laureola. Classification (NCBI taxonomy): domain Eukaryota; kingdom Viridiplantae; phylum Streptophyta; class Magnoliopsida; order Malvales; family Thymelaeaceae; genus Daphne; species Daphne laureola. The sequence goes on from JBBYHH010409924.1 coordinate 10,149, forward strand.
TGAAAATATTTCACCGACATCTAACCAATTCGGTGTCGCGGGCACGAGTTCGTAGCGAGTGGGTGCCTTGGGGGCGGGCTGCCCCGAAGATGAAGACTGGAACTTGCGGAGACCCAGCTCTGATTGTGCAGCGGATGGAGTGGCGATGGGCTTCGATCGCAGGTGAACAGCATGGAAGTAGGAGGTGGCGGTGTCGGAGAGACTAGAGGAGCGCGAAGACTCGAATCTGGTAGCATGAGGTGCCGACTAAAATGGTGATCGGTGGCGAGGTGGGGACCTGAGATGAAGTAGCAAGTCGCCGGTTGAGGACTAAGATAAGGGGATGCGGCTGACTAAGATGGGGTTGCGGGTGTTAGGTTAGCCTGGACCGTAAAAAGTCGGGTTTTTCAAAAATTTAAGGATGGAAAAAAGAATAAATAAATCCCTGAACTTTTCAGTTTGTCATAAAATAATTATTGAATTGTTTATCCAATTGAATAAATCACTAAATATTTGTAATTATATCAATTTAGTCACTGGATCTGAATTATGATGTTTTTTCACGTGAAAGAATGATACGGATTGAGCGAAAAATTTAACATAAAGTGTCTCTAAGTGTCCGATTAACAAAATACATTAAAAGAATACCACCGAAAAAGTCATACGCGGTTAGGGTAAATGAAAACGACGTAATATTCTCTTAACGTGTATGTATTTTTTTTTTAATCGAACAGTTTGACACACTTTAGGTTTAACGCTATGCTCAATCCGTGTCATTTTTTCGCTTGAAACATCATCATAAATGAAATCTAATGGCTAAGTTGGTACAATTTCAAAAATTCAGTGGTTTAATTGACTGGATAAAATGTTTAGTGATTATTTCGTAACAAACTGAATAGTTCAGGGATTTATTTGTATTTTTTGCCTTTAAGGATTAAAAGAGTAATATTTCTCGATTGTAAAAAGTCTGTGTGTACCACGGTACTAGGGGTGTAAATGGGTCCGGCCAAGCCCGAGCCCTTTAAGCTCGAGCTCGATCGGTTAGCCTATTGATTCTACTCGGGTTCAAGCAATTAGAGCTCGGCTCGAAGTAGACTCGAATTCGGCTCGAATAGTTCAATAGGTCTGTTTTAAAACTTCATAAACTGAGTATATTATAGTTAACAAATACTAAAAAATACAATATATCATCAAAATTTATACAATTTAAATACCCAAATTGATAATCTATATATAATACTAATACAAGACCCTCCCTTCTTCAGGGAGTTCTTGGTGATGACACGTCAGTAACAGATAGGGTCCACACCACACAATCTGTCAAGAAAATAAAACTTCACCCATTGAGAATTGAATCTTGGTTCTCTAACTAGATAAACTAAAATCTTATTCGCTGGGTCGTTAACTTAACTTATGTCAACTTTTATCATCTATATCTATCTTAATAAGTGAAATATTTTGCCAAATGATATTCTTCCCAAATTTCAAATTATACTCATAGTCTTGGAAAAATTACAACTTTGTAGTATATTTTGAATCATATTAA
>JBBYHH010410035.1:0-11671 GCA_038382905.1 Daphne laureola
TTATAATTCCTGTATTTATTGTAGGATTGCGTCTCTTGAATTTCTCAAGTACTCTTTAAGAAGTCACTTCAATTCTGCATGCATATATATTGCAAAATATTATTTATATATATATATATATATATATATATTAGCATTACTAGCGATTATTATTCCCCATGCCAACTTACCGAGCTGATCTCTTTGAGGATTATATTAATTATTATTCCTTTTATCCCAAAATTAATGAAATGTTTGTTTTTCAGCATTTAATCTATAATTTTATTTTTTAATCATTTTAAAATATAAATTTAAAACTTTTATATATAAATAAAAATTTTATGTGTTTATTTTACAAGCATATTTTATTTACATTTTTTCTATTTCAGAATAATATGGATAAATTGAAATCAAATGAATATCAAAAGTTAAACGTTTCATTATTTTTTGGACAGAGAAAGTAATATATAGACTGAAAACTGTTTACATCACTAACATATCTCTTAGTTATTTTTTAATAATTACGTTTCTTTTTCAGTATTTAATTTATTATTTATTTTTTTCTAATATTTTATTATATAAAGTTCAATAAATTATATACATATAAGATAAATCAATGAATCTAATTTTTGAAAATATTTTTTAAAAAACATTTGAGTAAATTATTTTAAATAAAAAAATTAAATCAAATAAAATTTAAAAGTCAAACGGACTAATAATTAAATATATAGTGACTGAGAGAGTAGTACTTCCCGGTTACCAAATCATTGAAGAGTTCGACTTTCCAACCTGTTTAACTTAGATTATTACTAAGGAAAACATGTGAAAATATTTAAATATGAGTATTCAAAATGATAAGACTCTAGTGTACATTATGCATATATAATATTTCCAGTTTCATATTTTAATAAATTGAAGCAAAATTATAAATTAATTACTGAAAAATAAATTGGATGAAATTAGTAATAACTAACGAATGAAAACTTATAACAATAGGAAAACCCTAAGAGAGCCAAAAATCGCTTCTCTCTCACCCATCAGTGCATGGTTGTTTCTTCTCTTGCAACAAATAGGCGTCACTCCTCACCTCCTCATTGTCCCTTGCTGTCTCTTCGACGTTGTTTCTGCACATCGCACCGACGACCTGCTGTTGTGTGCTACCGACGCATTTTATTCTCCTTCGATCTTGTTTTTTTGTCATCTCCTAGTGTGTCGCATCATGGACTCCATCCGATAATCGATGGCGGGGCTGAACCTCTCATCTGAGCGAGCCACGATGGTGCGATCGGCTGGTGCGGCCCTTCCAGCGGCGCTGGCCCCGACCCTTGTAGCTTGTGTGCTATCACCGTGGTCGGTCCGATCGGACTCCTTAGAGACCGTGTTCGTTCGGGCCTGGCCGCATGAAGTCACGTTCTCCATCCGTCCTGTTGTTGGGGGTCTCCAATGTTTTCTTAATTGAATAATCTTTTATGGATCATCAAAAATTGATACTCTGTCGGGGTCTTTGGTCGTTTGACAACCGATTGGTTGTTATGGTTATGTTGAAGAAGGGTGATCGTCCTTCGTCGGTTCAGTTGTGGATGTTGCTATGAGAGAGTATTGGACATGTTGTGGATGTTGATGTTGCAGGACCTTCTCTTCGCCTGAGAATTTCATTGGGCATTAATAAACCTCTCCGTCGTGTTCTGCGGGTTGAGTGGGAAGGTCAGGAACATGACTTTGTTCTACAATATAAGAAATTGTCGAATTTCTGCTTTGTTTGTGGTATGGTGGACCATGTGGAAAAGAATTGCTTTTCTTCCGTTGATGTAGTCAGGCGTGCTCATCAGTTTGGTTCCTGGATGCATTATAGGCCCCTGCCCTCAAGCTGCGCCAAGAAGGAAACTGACAACTACTTCTTCTGAAACAGTAGTCAAGCCGTCGATTGTGGAAGAGGTGCCGATTGAGCTTGGGGCGCTAGTCCCGGTTTCGGCCTCGTTTGTTTCTGTCATTGGGCCTTTGGTGAGACTTTTGCACGTTGATGAGTCTTCCTCTCTGACATCTGGCAATTCGATCTTTGCTTTAACTGCTTCGGAAGGTGTGTCAGTTCATCTAGGTTTTGTCTCAATGTTGGATCGCACTCGTCTTCTGCAGGAAGTTGTTCATGGTTCGGCCAGGGCTTTCGGGTTAGGTGTTGAAGTGTCGGGGCATGCGAAGAAACGATCACGTACTTCAGGGACAGTGGTCGCGGCTTTGGAGTATCTTCTTATCGGGTCGGTGGAATCCGAACCCGACAGCAAGTCTTAATGGCTCGTTGTCTATCTATCTTTATTGGGAGGGCATCAATATTTATTTTATTAGTTTTTTATCTTGTTCTTTCTAGTTTTCAACGTATCATAACACTCCATTTTTTTTTCTAGGTCTTTTTGGTTACTTTTTCTGTTGTGCTTTATCCTGTAGGTTAGAGTACTAAAACGTTTGTTGTGCCTACCACTTAGTGCTCTCGTTAGCTCATTATAATGTGCGGGTACTATTTCATCCAGATTGGACATGTAGGGGTATCGGAGGCGTAATCTTTTATCCTCTATCTGTCATAATGATCATGACCATCATCATGATTTTGTTTTGTCTGTGGAGATGAGTACGGGTGAGCTTGATTTTAATGATTCTGGTCTTGCGTAGTTATTCTACTTTTGTGGTTGTTTCATCCTTAGCGGTGTGATATGTTTGTGCATGTTCTAGGTATTTGGATCTTCTGTCGTTTATGACTTATTTTGTAATTGTTAATCACTAATAAAGTAAGTTTTCCGTGTTTAAAAAAGTATTCCCTATGTCTCAAAAATATTAAAACGTTTATTTTTCAACATTTAATCTATAATTTTAGTTTTTAATCATTTTAAAATATAAATTTAAGATTTTTATATACAAATAAAAATTTAATGTATTTATTTTACAAACGTATTTTTTTTTTTTAATAAAATAATATAAATAAATTAAAATTAAATAAACATAAAAAATTAAATATTTTAATAATTTTAGGAGGAAGGAAGTAATATCTAATCAATGCTTGTGTATTTGTGTCAGAGAGAGGATTCGTATCTACCACTTTCTGGATGAGGTGATATGACGGTATTGTATCACAAAAAATTGATGAGCATTGTTTTTCTTATTTAATCTATAATTTTATTTTATTAATATTTTAATTTATGAAATTAAATATTTTTAATGTAATTTTTAAATATATTTTTTCTCTTAATTTTGTAATGATTTTCTAGTAGTAAATATTTTAATATTCCACAACATTAAACAAAAAATACATCAATCTTTTTAGGATCAACGGAGAGAATAGTTAAAAAAATATGTTCTCCATCTCAAATGAGTTATTACTTTTAATTTTTTTATATAAATTAAGATTATCTTTTATATAAATTAAGATTATTACTTTTAACTTTTTTATATAAATTAAAATAAAATAAAAATAGAAATGTATCATTTTATTTAAGATAATTTTCTTTTTTTTTTTAATGTGATAACAAATTTAAGATGGAAGGAATAATAAATGTTCTCTTCCTTCCTGTGAGCATGCAAATCCACGAGTTGAGCTTCTCTTCTGTTACAGCTGGGTGCACTTTCGCACAACACAAAATCAAAACTGTTGATTCATGAATGTGTGGTGGCAATCATCCAATTAGACGGTCTCCTGCAGTGATCAGTGATTGCACAGAAACCCAACTCCAAATCCACAGACCAAAATAAAACGGATAAAATATACTGTTAATCTCTTATCTTTATATATTAATCTCTTATCTTTATATATTATTCTATTTAAATTATATTTCAAGAATTTATTTTACTAAAATCTCTTAATTTTAATTTTTATATGTTTATAATTTTTCTGTTAATTTTACTATTAATATTTTCATTTTTTTTAATATTTTTACATAAATATCTTTAAAATTATACTTTAATTACATATTTTATAAAAAAAAAATTATTAAACTTTTAATAATTATACACATGAATCACTAAAATTTTAATCCTCTATACTCTTAATTTCTTCAATCCCAAATCCCAACAACTCCCAACAACCAGTAGGACCAAATCTAACTCCTCCGCCGATGCCAAATCTCAACGCCGATGCAAAATCCCAACAACATCGGCCGCCTTCATGCATTTAAATTCATTGGTTCAAAGAATAATGTCCATGCTTAGCTTCACGTTAGTGTAGATCTACCATTTTGAAGAAAGATAAATTTTTAAAATTAAAGCCTCCGTAGCCGATCCCAACTCTCACTCCTTCCCTGCTGCTGTTGATACGACTTCGGCGGCGAGATCTGGGCGATGGCGGAGCTATTAAACAGTCCGGACATGTGTCAGAAAATCAGAATATGTCCAAAATCTGCCATTTCTGGAAGCGGTGGTGAAGGAGATGTTGCGGCTCTGTCCGACGGGACCATTTCTCCGGCGACAGGCGAACACCGACTGTGGAAGAACATCGTGCGCTGGAGCTGCTCACTCATCGCCTAGATCTGGAACTCCATGCTCGCATGAGGGAAAAGAAGAAAAGAATGATGAATAATAGAATCCACCAATAAAGAAACTTTTGGTTGGTGACTCGGCCTTGACAGAAAAACGAGAAAGAGAAGCTTCAATGTTGTCCTATTTTTTTTTTTCCCCAGGTTTGGGAGATGGTTCAGGCTTGGGTTGATAATCTGGGTGTGTTGAAGGGTACGTAGTCTTCATGGTTGGTCTCATCTTGTGGCTTCTAGCATGATATGATGTTTGCCTCTAGTATTCACCATTTTCTTTCATGATATTGTGCAAAAAAAAAAACAGAAGATGAACAAATGAACCACTGGTGCATTGGATTTAGGAGATGGAAGATGTAAGTTGTAACATATAAATGAATATTCCCCAATAAAAATTGAGATATTTAATTTTTTATTTTATATTTAATTTAATTTTTAATAAAAAAAAAATTCTTAAAAATAATTTTATAAATATTTTTAAAAATTAGATACATTCATTTAATATATGCATATAAATTATTTGATATTTTATGTTAATATGTTAAAAAAAAAATTCATAAATTAAATATTAAAAATAAAATATTACAATCTTTATGAATATTTTTTATAAAATCAAGGAACAAATTGAGAATTAGTTAAGTGTAATTTTGTCATTTTGTCGAACTAACAACTGACTTAACTGTGAAACTAACATAAGGATCCTCCATATATCGAAAATGAAAATTAATGAACTCCAGTTAGACAAATTCTTAAAACATGATCTAAATGGAATAACATGCAAAGATAAGGAACTAACAACACTTTATCCAAAACAAAACCATACACAGAGTATGTTTCAATTGGATGAACGGTAATGAGCTTTGTCCAACAGTTAGTACTCACTCCATTTAACATTGCCTTGCCACATAGTATTCTTGAAACTGGGATATTTAGCTTACATACCTACCTTCTTGTTCCTCAATTCTCTCACGATTATTTTATGATGATAAATGTGCATGCTATCCACCACCCTTTGTACTGTATTAAAAGAGGGTGGCAAGTAGTAAACGATGGATGCCGCAACATTGAAGCCAAAGCAACCTCATAGTCGAGACTTCGCCTGCTTCACCGGTGCACTCTGCAATTGTAGAGTAGTTCAAAACACAGCAATCATATTGCAGAATATCAGTCAGTCACATAGTATGTAGGTTGATACCGCAGAAGCAATCAGAGATAGGATATCGGAAGAAAATGGAAGAGAAATCCGAGAATTCGTACCAGAGGAGCTCCTTTTGCGCCTCTTTCTGCTAAGAAGGCACAAGGGCTGAAGAATCCCCCGTACATCCTCGACCATTCCTCTAGTCTTGAATAGATGTACTTGGACCCCAGAGAATCTGCCCAGAACATGATTCCTCCCCTGAACATAACCTCCATTGATTGTCAAACCTAGAAATCGATGAACCACACTAAAAGGTTGCACCGGTCTATGAATGAATAACTACGAACCTGTAGGGTGGAAATCCCATGCCCATCACAGACGCTACATCAAGATCAGCTGCTTTCCCTGCAATGCCCTCCTCAAGCACTCGACATGCCTCATTCACTACTGGGAAAAACATCATCTCTAAAATGTCCTTCTCAGGTAATTTCACAAACTGCAATGATAACGAATAGGAGATATACTATTAAGGTTCATCATGCTGTACATTATCATTTGCATGAACCATTAGAAGAAATGAGTAGAGGTAAAATTCATTTTATTACAGAGCCCATAGTTTGACCAACCAAGTAGGTGCTGCACATTCTATAACCCATTTGCCTGTAAAATAGTACTATTACTTAAAACGAATGATGAAAGAAGAAAAGAAAGATAGAAACCTTTGGGTCAATGGCCACATCAGACATGCTCCTCGCCCTCTCAATGTACTTCTTTATCTCAGGATCTGGGGTTGCTTTGCGTTTGTTATCGTACAGATAGAACCCTTTGCCATTTGCTTCACCTGAAACCAAACACATTTTGAGCAAGAACAAAATATTCAAGGCAGTTGAGGTTGAAAAACCAGACTGAACCTGCTCTCTTATCTTCTTGCATAAGTGGAATGACTATTGATTTATATGTCTGCTCGGGAAATGCCTCAATAAATTGCATGGCAGTTGCTATTGCAACACCAAAACCGGCCATGTCAACCAATCTGCATGTTAGTGTAAATTCTTTAGGGACAAGAACAAGATGCATGCAATGCAAGGCTATAAAACTATGACATGGTATTAATTAAAATAAGACCTGAATGGACCCATTGGCATCCCAAACTTGTTTATCACCCTATCAATTTCATAAGGATCTGTCCCACGTTCAAGAAGCAGGAAAGCGGCTTGAGGATAAGGAAAGAACATCCTATTGACAGCAAAACCAGTCGAATTTCCAACTACAATCGGAGTCTTCTTTGTCTTCTTCCCCACGTCTAGTAGGTCAACTATCACCTGAGGTGAAGTCTGTTTGGTACGAACAATTTCCAAGAGAGGCATGACATGAGCGGGACTGAATTGAAATTAATGTCAGTATTGGACCTTGAAAGGGGCAGGATCAAGGAAGAACTGAAGCAGTGACAGCATATGACCTAAAGAAATGCGCCCCAACAATTCGATCTTGAGATCTGGTCATCTCACCAATCAAATTTAAGTCGATTGTTGAGGTATTACTTGCAAGTATGCAGTGTGGAGGACAAGATTTCTCAAGATCAGAGAAAATTTGTTGCTTCAACGAAACATCCTCTACCACAGCCTGTTCCAAGAATGAACAACAATCAGTAACAACCGCCAGTTGGCAAATGTCTACAAGACCTACACACAAATTCAGTTAACAACAAATAATGTAACCACCTCAATAACCAAGTCCACATTGTTGAAGTTTTCGTAATTAAGTGCACCCTGGAGGAGAGACATTGTCTTCTCAAACTTTTCGTCTGCCATTTTCCCTTTTATAACACGGCTTTGGAGATTGGCTGGAAAAGTATAGTATACCAGAACATACAACTCAGCCGGTGCAGCAATGAATAAGATAGTCCAGCAGAATGAGCATTCTTAATGCAAGAAAGGGAGCTCACCTCTGACCCTACCAATCCCAGCCTCCAAGAACTTCTCATTTACTTCCTTCATAATGACAGGATAATTACTTAAAATCAAGGCAGTGGCTATGCCAGATCCCATCAAACCCCCGCCGATTACAGCAACCTTATTTACTTTCCTCGGCATCAAACTGGCATCAGTTATTCCAGGAACCTGCTTGGAGTTGAAAGAAACAATACTCACTAACAAGCTATAAGTTCGAGTGAAGTTCAAGGCAGTAGTACATCCAGGCTTATTGTCCATCAACACAGCTCAGCAAAAAGATGGTGCTGGCAGAGCTCAAGAGTACATGCATATACAGATTGACCCTTGTTCCAATATCTACATCTTCTGTGCCTTTCAAAATATACACAAGTGAATTTAAGGAAGACTTCAAAACGCGACATACTCACCAACCCTATCCCATGTTTCTCAAGTCCAAACAATCCAAAAATTAAGAAGCCTGAATTAAATACTTTAAAGAAGAAAGTCAATACAGATGCAGCTTATTACACTTTTTAAGTACTCAGTATGCATCGTTTAGTATGGCATGAATTCCAAGAATTGTCCTCAAAGTGCACCACGCTCTAATAATTATTTACAAGGACAGTGAAATAATGTAGAGAGAAAATCACTCTCGACTGTAAATCTCAATGAGATGCTCTAGAAATGATGGAAACATATAGATAGAAATGATGGAAACATATAGAGTCCGTTTAGTTGTGAAAAACTTTTCCAGTTTTCATTTCTAAAATTCATTTGTAAATGTTTGATTGTATAACTAACTTCTAAGGGATGGAAAACCTTGTTTTCAAAATATTGGAAAACTCCATTGTTAAACTAGGGCACCTTGTTTAAAGGTTTCCTAATTTAATACTAGAGTTTTCCATCAGTTAAAAGCTAGTTATATGATCAAACATTTACAAAGGAAAATTGGAGATGGATGTTAGGAATAGCAACTTGTATTACTAAATGGGCCAATTGGCCAATATATACACACATATACAAATAAGGAAAGAGATCTCTAATAAATGGAATATATCTCTAACAATGGAAACTTAGAAAATTTTCTACAACTAAAGGGACCCATAGTATTTCTTAAAAACAACTTAAAGTCCCATTTGAACAAAAGAAAAAATGAAGAATCCATCATCTGGCATGATTCCCTAAGGTTTTCTTGTTCACATGACAAAGATTAGTAAAAGCTGCCATACCTTTGTTGTTCCACGTAGGGCAAAGAAGATATGGACCAAGCTTTTGCAGGTGTCAGAGCGCAGAAGTTCTTGGAAAATTTCCGCTTCCTACCAATATCATAATCATATGCTTATGATATAAAGGAGAGAAAGGATGGAAAGAACAGAAATGAAGAAGAAAAAATAAAGACATGCAAGGGTGGAGCAAAAACCTTCCATAGGCCAGCCCTACCACCACAAACTACCCCCTCCTCCACAGCATCTAAGCAAGCTAAGGGGTGTTTCAGATTTGGAGCCTTCTTGCGAATTTGAGTTCTAGCAAACTGCAATATTTCTCTCGCCTCTCCAAGAGGTTCTAATTTATCAGTCCTGTGAAGGGTGACCAGCCAGGGCTTTCTTAGTGCCAAGATATCCAGTGCCCATTTGCGTGCAGTGTTGACCAATTCAATTGGTGAAACAACAGCATCCACAAGACCAAGTTCTACAGCTTCTGTTCCTCTAACAGGTTTTGATGTCTATCAGACAGAGAGAGAGATATGCATATATTAAGCTTGTAGAAGCGTTAAGAATCTGAATCAAGCAAAAGGCTCGGCTATAATGTACCAGCATCATTTCAAGAGACTTTGAAAGTCCAACAAGACGTGGAAGACGCTGCGTTCCTGAGTTCAATAGCACAAAAATCAATAAAAATTTGATTCCCATGGACTTTTGCAAGTGAAAATTTTCAATTTTACCATTCTCAAAATCAGCTAAAAACTCCCTAAACAATTAATACAACAAGACATCCTTATGACATTTATTAAATCCGGGAAACAAAACCAACGGGACCAAGGGACCTGACCACCGTATGATTCTCAAACATCAATAGATACAGAAATTGATTGGTTGGTCACCACCTGGAAAGTGGAATACTGGTGAAGCAGTGAACAGCATATTTATAAGTACAATTCAAGAGCTTACTGTATAATTTCTTTCAGATTATTCCCTCTTATTAGCTGTACACTAGACCTCATACCAACATTTTTTCGAGAAGAAGAAACCTGTTGCTTCCGACCATGAATCATTTCAAGCTTTTGTAATACCCCTTTCGTCCAAAAAATATTAAAACGTTTGATTTTTTATGTTCATTTGACTTCAATTTATTTATATTATTCTATAGTAGAAAAAATATAAATAAAATACGTTTGTAAAATAGACACATCAAATTTTCGTTTGTATACAAAAGTCTTAAATTTATATTTCAAAATGATTGAAAAATAAAATCATAGATTAAATGCTGAAAAACAAACATTTCATTACATTTGGGATGGAGGGAGTATATGTTTTAGGGTCATTCTATTAGGTAGGTTAGAATAGTTACGAATTTGGGAGTGTTTTTTGGAGCTCCTCCTTGGGAGATCATGGGGTTTTCCCATGCTCAAATATATCAAGGTGAGTTGTAAACTTATCTCTTAATTTATGAATATGTTTTCCTTTACTTGCATTATAATTTATGTTATTATCATGTTTATTAGTGAGTAGTTATTTAGTTTCTCTTAGGGTTAACTTAGCTAGGGGTAACTTATGATTGGCATGCCTTAGCTTTTGTAGATGCTAATTTATTGCGCTATATCTGTAGTATGCATGTAGGCGGATCTCTTGGATTTACATACCACCCAGTGTTAGATGGAATGTTCGAGAGGGCTTCCATCCATAAAGACTTCGGGAAATTAGTTGATAGATGTACCGAGAGTCCGAGAGGACCTTGGTAATTCTGTTGGTGTGTATGATTGGAGCTTAAAACCTCTGGAGTCAATCTCTTTAATGTATGAGAGTGGTTAAAGAGTACTCCTGTTGAGAGTCTGAGTGTTATTCTGAGAGGGAGACACTCCAACCTTTGAATCTCACCTCTACGCATTACTTGATAAACTGGGAGTTCGAGAGAACCCTAGAATTCAACAGGTAGTTATAACTTGGTACAATATTCCTCTAAAGATCTCCACTGGAGCATGAGAGTGCCCAATAGAATCTTTAGTTGAGAGGTGAGATGGTATTCCGAGAGAAGACCGATCAGATTATTGAAGTTTACCTTTTATTAAGGCATGTTAGTTATAGGGAACCCCCGACATGGTGAATGATGCCCTAAGAGAACCTTTCGTTAGTGATCACATCATATTCTCATCACCTTGACTAGTTTACATTTTTGTTACCTAAACTTTGTTCGCACTTCGTCATCATCATTCTCAACATCTTTTGCAACCCATCTCCATCACACTAGTAAATCTCACAAAATCCTCAATTTTCCCTAGAGAACTCCTCTCTCTTGGGTTTGATCCCTCTTTTGAGCTGCGATACTACGATAAGACATTGAAAGGGCCATTAGAGGTGTTACAAATTTATTTGATTGCTAATTATTAGATTTGTTCACCATCACAATCAGACACACAAAACCCAAGCTATCAAATTGGCGCCATTGCTAAGGAAAGGAAATTTCTAGGATTACCAAGCAGTTTGTCACGATGGATGATCATCTAGAGAAAGAACATAGGAGATGGGGATGACCTTTGTATATGGTCTTTGCTCCAAAACTACATAGAGATGATCGGAGGCTTATTCGGCCAGCTGCGATCAACTCTGGTTATGTCATCCTGAAGCATACCCTGGATTACGTGGAATACGATATGGGTCACTACCAGACAGAATAGAGTTCAAAGCTCTCACACGAGGTGACGGTGGGATTTCTCCCATAGTCCTACCTTAACCAGAATCCAACTCGTAATGGTGGGTTTAGCCCATACTCTGACAAAATTCCAAAAATCCTGCATTTCATAAACTAATTCACACGGAAAAGTTCAGTTTCTCCAAACAAAACTGTTCCAGCAGACCTCCTGTCGGTCTAACATTTTTAATAAATTCTACAGACATCCA
>JBBYHH010410146.1:0-11670 GCA_038382905.1 Daphne laureola
CTTTATGGCTTTTGTAAAGAACTTAATGAATTGAGATTGAGCGAGTGTTCGTTCCTAGGGCGGCCTTTGCTCATAAAATCTAGAACAAGCTCAACGTAAAAGAAATCGTCTTTTTGAAACCTTTTGATGATATTTGATACGAGGGGCTTACCCACTCTCGGGATGGGCGTAAGCTTTTGCTACTAAAAAAGAAGTAATCCGCCCCTCTTAAAAAGTATATGTGTAAGATGGAACTTAAACTGGCTTGGGATCCCCCCTAGCCAGAACTTCACTGAAAGGTGGGGAGGAAAGATGTCCAATTTCTTTGTTTTTTGGTAGAACCATTGACACCAGATGCTTGGGCTTCAACCGACTTCAAATGAAAGAAATAGAATTTAGTTTCCATTTTCCTCCCCTAGTTGGTGTTATTAGACCAGTTCTACATCACTGATCAAGTGAAACTTCCCAAAGAATAGGAAGGTTGATAGTCTGTTCTATCAACACGTTGATCATAGTTTACTGTCATCATTCAAAGTCCTGTTAGTCAGACATTATGGCATAAAGTCCTGTGTGTCAGGTAGCATTGTTTAAGTCCTGTGTTTCAGGCATTGAGAAAATCTTGTTAGTCATGCATTGGTGAAAGTCATGTGTGTGAGGCATTGGTGAAAGTTTTGTTAGTCAGGCAAGTAAATTCTTGTATGTCAGGAAACTCTGTATAAGCCATATGTGTTAGGCCTCAATTATAATGGAGAAACTATCAAGTGTGTCTTGAGGAGAGGACGTAGGTCAAGTTGGACCAACCTCTATAAATCTATATGTCTTTCACTTTACTTGCATTTCTTAACTGTGCAGTTCATCAACGCGTTGACACCTTGCATTTGCAAGTGGTTTTGAAAATAAGTCTTATCAACATGTTGATAAAAGGTTTTCAGGAGTTATGTTTTCAAAACTTAAAGGTTTTTAAATCTGTTTTAAAGCCAATTCCTCCCTTCTTGGCCATTTTGTGTCTTCAAAGGCGGTCAATACCTCAAAATCAGGTAAAATTCTCTCTTTAGCACCTAGCTTAGTTTTTATTGGTCATAATGGTCACTAACATTTTTTTAAGTCTTCCACATAAGTCACTACAAGATGGAAAAGTAACAGTTTGGACACCTATGAGCGGGAGGACCGCTCAGGGGGCTCTCTCTAATTTTTTAGAAAAACGAGGGAGTCGTCACCTTAATTTTTTAAAATGTGGAAAAATCAAGGAAAACTCAATTTCGACTCCGGATTCTAAAAAACTAATTTCTGCAGAAAACCAGATATTTTATGTCCGGGAATTGGGTAAGGATTTGGAAGGTGTTAGGCACCAAACCCGTTTGAATACTTTTTTAAAACAAAAATAAAAACCGACTCCTGTAATTTAACAATGCAATATGATCAGTTAATTGGATTTGGACTTGGATTACGGGCTCCCAAACTGGGTACATGCCCGTTTGAATCGGAATCAAAGTCCACGTAGTTCACTCTCAGATAGGAGCTTCAATGGTTGGAGTAGTGGCTGTTTTGGCTCTCAGACCTCTGTAGCGAGTCTGCTGAAATTGGCGGCATGACTCATCGGAAACAATGCTCTGATGTTCTTGAAACAGGCCGGCGGCTTTGGAGTGTCTGTCTGAGGCGGTGAGCAGGCTAGAATGGCTTGAGGTTGAAGGTCGAGGAACTAGTTCTTTCAAGAACAGAAAAAAGAACCTTTTAGGATCGAAGAATTTGAGATTCACCGGGATTTCTCCAAGCAATCTTAAGATAAGCTTCCAGCTCAATATGATAGAGTCCTAATCAGTTCATAGAAAGAATTCTCGTCGGACTACTTAGGCTTGAAGATCAAGCAAATATTGGTCAAATGCACCTTTCAACCATCTTAGAAATTGCTCATTTTCGTTTTGATCCACAATTTATCTTTATCTCCATTCAAACCTGCATTTTGTTACATTATTTAATCAAGCCTCCACTTTCGTAAAAAGACAGAAACCTTCAGCCAAAATGATTGTTGACAACACTGGTCTAAACTAATTTGATTATTCTTAGTTTATTCAATTTGTGTACATAATTACGTTGAATCATGGTCAAAATGGGATTTTTCTTGTGTTTGCTTATATATTCATTGTAATCCTTAATTGTGAATTTGATTAATTTTCTTAATTGGCCTTTTATTCATTTTATCATTTTCCTATTATTTGTAAAAATCAAGCAAAAAGGATAAAATCAAATCTATGATACCGACTTTGGACATACTGAAATTTGTAATTTTTACGTAATTGACTAATAGATTTAGAATCTCTCTGTAGACCATTTTTAGATTTTCAATTTACCTAGAATAGGACAAAATCTCATCATTACATAATGGATTAAAATATGAAGAATTCAAAGAACATGACCAAAATAGGATATCATTAAAACTCAGGGACTAAAAACGAACTTGACCTTTTTTTTTTTTTTTGTTGTTGCATATTTTAGAGGTAATACAGGAAACTTACTCACATTTTAAGTTATGATTGATACAACTTTAATCTTTTCAAAAAAAAAAAAATTGCAAAAATGACAACCAATTTGGTACTGGCAGTGGAAGGTATGCCACTTTTGGATCAATGATCTCTGACTGTCTTCAGAGACCATTTGATCAGCCTGCTTGTTTCGTTGAGTATGCCATGGAGGAGGTTTTACTAATAAACTTTATCCAATGACAGCAGTACATGCATAGCCTGTCAAATGATGGACATGTAGTTGCAATTAAAACTTATAGGGGTGAATAGCATAAGAGTTCCCAAAACAATACTTTCTCCAGAAGTGTGAGATAATTTGAATGGCAATATACACTTTTTTATTTTATTCGACAACAGTTCCTCTAATCCCAAAACAATATCTGTCAGATAGGTTTTTTGAAATGTTCCCCTTTTTAGAAATCTTTCACATATTGATTTATCAGATTACATTTATTCCAATTCTCTCTCCAAATTCTACAAAACTATAAATAATGGTTATTCTCTTTCCATTCAACTTACACATTTTCAAACAACTTTAGAATTATTTTTTGTATTTTACAGGGGAATTATCACACACATTGAGGTTTTCTATATTCTTCAGTTTTCCCCTATATTTTTGAAATCCTTTGTTTACTCCCCTTAGGTTTGATGAATTATACAAAAGCCCTCTTGAAGTGTAACTTTCGTTAATGATTCTGTTAAATTTTTAATCTAATGACAAAATTAGACTCCTAATTTTTAAATCCTAACATTTTTTCCCTTTACACTTTTACCATCTTCTCTATCTCTCTCTCCTCTCTCACACCCACCCCTGCCAACAGACAGAAGAAGCAACATGATGGCAGACAGAAATTACCTAAGTTTGACACTAATCTTAAAACTAAATTGACACAATACTGATACAGAAATTGAGGAACTGAAGAAGGAACAATGACAGACAGGAGAGTTAACGATTTGGGGACTTCACCCATAAATATGGATTCTTCGGACAGGAGCAGGAAAAAGGGAAAATAGATCCTAGAAGGGAGGGATTTCATGTTCGATTTTGGAGAGGCGAGGCAGAAACTGAGGTCTGCTGGAGAAGGAACCCTGGTCACCGAACAGAAAGAAGCCGACGGCGAGCAAGACAAAGAGCTCGACGATTTCAAACAGATTTGAATGATTCTTGAGGGAGACTGAGTTCGATGGTGGCAAAACGAGAGCAGACGGGGAGGGCGAATTTAGAATCGAATTTGGCAAGACTCATGTCGTGAATGAGGTTGCGATTCAGTGGAGGTCTGAATTACCCATCATTCTCGGTGGTTTTTTAGAGCAGGGACAAGAACTCGGGGAGGAGGTTGTTCGGCTGAGGAGCGTGAAGAATGTGGGGAGTGCGAATGAATATATAACTATGGAGGAATACTGGCTGGTGATGGTAAAATCTAACAAGAGAAATCGGAAGTAGACATTGTATCAAGTTGGAATATTGCTCAGTATTTGCTAGAGAAAATTCATGTGATAGATGTTGTTTTGCTTACTAGAATTGCTACGTTTGAACTCAGTTTTATAAAGCTTTACCAGTTTTATAAGCTTCAACTTATGTGACTGTTGTGCTCTATTTTGTTTGTTTCCTTAGGATCACTTTGTTCTTATAGTCTCCGTAGGTGAGAGAGGAGAGGGAGATATAGAGGATGGTAAAAGTGTATGGGAAAAAATGTTAAGGTATAATTGTTAGGGTTTAAAAAATAGGAGTCCTAATTTTGTCATTAGACTTAAAATTTAACAGAATCATTAACAGAAATTACACTTCAGAGGGGCTTCTGTATAATTCCTCATACCTGAGAGGGGGTACACAAAGGATTTCCAAATTACGGGGGGAAACTGAAGAATATAGCAAATCTGAGGGGGTGCATGATGATTCCCCTATTTTTTACGGGTCTAACTTTAAAAATATATAAAGTTGTTATACACCCCAATCGATGCAAGGACAAACATTTCAAAGAACGCAAAGACGGGACAGATGGAGTATTAAAAAATCAATATGCAAATTCTCATATATTACATAACACTATAAAATTCTAATTTAGTATGTAAGATGATTGTTTACTAACCGGACAACAATTTTGACAATTGATATACCAATTAAATTGTCTATTTTCACTTATGTAAATCAATTTTTTATGTCAACTCAGTTTTGGTTAGGATTAGGGACCAATGAAACAGTTTGTGCATGTATGTAGATTTGGGATGAATTCAATTTCGAACTTATAGTTTTGGAACCTCTGGTGCTATTTTTCTAAACATAGATATGAGAGATCAATCCTCTAAAGCCAGCAAATTTCATACCTGAGCATGTTCTAAGTTGCTGAAGTGAAAAGGAAGCTAGAACCCTCTCTTCAACAGGCTTGTCATAATTCGATGATTCTATCAACTGAGAAATGAGAATAGAGCATGCCGCCAAGTGGATATCATCAGTGTTAATCAAGTGGAATTGGGCACTGATCCAAGTAAGAGTAATTAGACATGCTCGGGATAATTCAGGAATGCCATTTGCTATAGAAGCTGAAAACGCAGTCAATAGTCTCTTGTTGTTGCTACTTGTAAGCAACGCCAATGCTGCTTTGTTTTGCCATTCTTGTATAGCTTCTTCCTCTTCAGCCTATCAATGCAATATTGCAAATTAAAGTAAGCATTGGAAACAATCAACTTCAACTCACAACCATGGGGAGAAAGAATCTGGTTGTATGCCCACATCTTTTCACTGAACTGGGCACTTCTTATTGAAATTTGCTACTTGCTTCAACATGAGTTTAATAATTACGCTTGATTGAGCAAGGAGATTCAAGATAATGGAAGACACATAAAAGTTATTCATGTACATGAATAATCCACATGATTAAACAAGTGGATAATCAGCATTAATCTTGTACCAAATGGGCTCTTAAAGCGCATCAAAGCACAATTTTGTTTCAAACTCGCGACCATCCCACAGAAAGTGTAAGTTGTAACAGATATACTTAGAAGCGGAAAACATGTATCAAGATATGATATCTACTTTGATTGATATAGATATCTATTTAAGTTTTATGCTTTATTCTGTGTTGAAATTCTTCCCTTCGTTATTCTTAGCCTAGCATAAGGTTTCTGCAATTTCAAGCTTACCGTGATTTCATCATATTTTTCCTTGCTTTGAGATGAACCTCCATAAGAATCATCATATCCTGCTTTCTGCAATATCCAACTATCGATCACAGCTTTTCCTGATTTTGAAAAACAGCCACCTAACATCAGTAAAGCTCTTGCACATTGTTCTTGAACCCGTCTGCCACATGTTTCACAGTCTAAAACTTCTATGATTGCTTCAATTGCTTCTTCTCTGTATATGCTACAACTCGAAGGATCAGCCTGCAGCATAACTGTACTCCATAAGCAGACTCGATATGAGTTTAAAATCATTGTAGTGCTAAAATTAAGACTATGAACAGACTGAAGTGCACTTTTAGCAAATATTTTGTCAATATTCAAAAAGCAACCAAAATTACTATAGCATGAGTTAAGAAACGAAGCCTTAGTTAAATACCAGAAGATCAAGCTGTAACATGATTGCTGCAATCAGAGGACGTTCTTCAGGTAAACCACTCTGGGATTGAGCCAATAATACATGAAACGTACTCATGCTGCCCCACCCGGTTTGTAGTTCATTTAAAATTCTTATTACCTGCTTTCTTCTGTTCAGATGGGTTGGATCAGCAGACAATATATTAAAGACTTATCACGAAAGAGAACAGTAGTTAACTGGGCACCATGTATACCTTTTCAGGCAAAGCAGTTCAGTTAACATAAGAATAGCATGGCTTCTAGACTGTGCATGATTTCTAAGGACAATAAGTTCAAGAAGTGAAGACATTTTCAATGTGTCAGCTAGGCAGTTCCGACAGCCTCCATCAGCTTCAATGCAGCAAGAGATGATCATAAGTGCTTTGCTCCTTTCTTGAATATCACCAGCCTCCATAATACTCACCAGCATTTTCAGTCCCCCTCGATTAACCACTTGCCTTGCATTCTCGTGGTTCTTGAGCTCATTAAATCCTGTTAGAAGTTGCTCTAGGAGATAAAATGCTGCTTCCTTCAGGGTACACCTTACCCTGAATAAAGTCTCCCACTGATC
Organism: Daphne laureola; assembly: GCA_038382905.1. Classification (NCBI taxonomy): domain Eukaryota; kingdom Viridiplantae; phylum Streptophyta; class Magnoliopsida; order Malvales; family Thymelaeaceae; genus Daphne; species Daphne laureola. The sequence goes on from JBBYHH010410146.1 coordinate 6,646, forward strand.
TTGGAACTCTAAAACTTGAAGGACTAAAGGCACCCACTCAGAAGATATCATCTGCTTTGCTTTTGGCCTCAACAAATAAAGCAGCACAGCAGCTTTTAGAAATAGACATCTCTTTTTCAAGAGCCTCATGAACATTTGCAGTTGCATGTCCGAGTGCAGTATTATCTGCCTATTTACCTCATTTCTAACTACAAGTTCAGCTAAAAGTGATATGGCCAATTCTAAAATTTCATCATTGCTGGAAGCAAACAAGAGCTCGAGAATTCCCTCAACTACAGCTGTCTTTGTTAGTGCAGCTTCAAGGGAAGAATCATCATGTGATTCCAACCATGCTTTAGCGACCAGACGGATTGCAATTTCACAATCACTTAGGCTTCCTGATTCACAAATGGTTTTAAGAGCTGTACTTAAAATACTATCACGAGTGTAAGTACATTCAACCTCTGTATGAAACTTATGGGTAGCTAAATCATTCCTGTTAGCTGTAGGAACCCTCTGGCAGCTACAGAGCCGAAAATAGTCTGATCTTGTTCTCTCAGGCCAAAGTTCGGGCATTGGGGTTCTGTAAATTTCACTTGATGACTTTCTTTGTGTTCTTTTCTTATGCTGTCAAAATTCACCGGAAAAAAAAAAAAAAAAAAAAACTCAAATGCTTCATGTTGGCAGTCACTTGTGCAGAAAGTGATGAAGCAGAAACAAACTTAAAGAAGGGAGATAGTTACCGACATGAACAAAATTGCACCTGTCATACTTGTCCTTAGCAGTGCTTTCAGTCCCATTTTTCTGCAGAGCTAAAGTATCTCTCGATCCTTCATTTAAAAGATCGATGACCATGGATTGTCTTTTTGGTGGGCCACCAAAAACAGACCGATACCTTTCAAGGATTTAGGCAAAATCAAGAAGCAAAACCATAAAGTGAAATAATCATCCCCAAGTCCATTGTGTTTTTTGACACTGTAAATTTCATGTCACCGACCCAACATAGTTGGGATAAGATGTTTGATGATGATAAGTCCATCGTGTTTTTCTTATGCTAAAGCTGAACGCAAAACCAATTGAGAACAGTGGAAATCCTTGCCACATGAAGCCTCTCACCAAACCATTTACGAAATAAAACATACCCTCACATGCAAGCCCTCAACCAGCTTAAATGTGATTCATAAACAACAATCAAGGCCAACACCAAGCAAGACAGATGATACCACTGATGCCAAGTTTCAAAATACATAATAGAGAAACTGAGGAATAAATACTTCCGTGATTCATGATTCAGAGAGGAAAAACATACCTCTTATTACAAACCAGAATGATACATTAAACAAGAAGAAATTATACTGGTTGTATATAGGTATGAAGCCTAAATTTCCATGTGCAGAATCAAAGTATCCTACCCAGTGATCTTGTCAAACATATGCTTTTAAATCTGAAGAGCTATAATAAGTAATAGCGAATATGACTTACAAGCTTTTGTTAACAGACGATTGAAAAGTCAACGAATCCAACGATCTCCTCCTCGAAGATCCATAGCTTGATCTTGAGGGCAGAGTTACTTTCGGAACAGAAGGTGCCTCAACCCCAATCTTGAGCCAATCTTTGTAGTACATTGCAAACTTGGCGGTTCCCATGTCTAGTTGGTCATTGTACACCTTGCTTAACGCCTTCATCTTCTCCTCCGTGTCCCCGGCAGCGGAAGACAAAACCTCAAGTTCCTGATGGTACCACACCATAAGATGGAGCAAATGAGGCAGGAAAAAATGTTCCCACAGGTCAGGAAGCAAATGGGTTCTCGCTAAGAAGGGCGAATCGCAAAAGACTTGAAGCAAATGTCTGGCACAGACCCTATCATTTCTCTCGATCTTGTAAACTATGGACAAGTAGAGCTGCGCACAGGCTGAAATTCGAGAATTGGGCACCCCACAAGTCGACCGATTCCTGGAATTTTTTGAATTCAGAGAAGCAACAATGCTCAAAAGCCGAATCGAATTCCTCACCACTTTCATCCTTACATCGGCTCTCGACCACTTCTCCTGCACTAATTCATCGATACTCTCCATGCCCAGTACAAGCTCCTGGAAAATCCGATCATCTCCATCGACTTCCCCTCTGGCTAAACACGATTGGCACTTGTCTCCCATTGTCCCCCTGAAATCCTCATCTATCAAGTACCTACCAACGTAACCACCAAGTATAGAAACCACAGCCCTAATCGCTACCTCGTCGATTGGTGCCTCATCTTTTCCGACCCCGTCTCTACTCGCCGATCTTCGACACTGTTGTACGGAATCAGCAGCGACCGCTCGTGACGACCCGCTCGGCGAACAACGTTTGTCTGGCTCACGATAATTACTTTCCAGCGAAGGCCGTCCTGTTGGAACCGGCTGCCCATGGTGGGATCGTTCCTGGGTGAGCAGATCGCGTAAAGTGGAGGCCATTTCCTAGGAGATCTAAGACGAGGTTCGTCGTCCTCGGAGCAGAGATAGAGAGAGCGAAGAAGCCTCTACAGACATTCTCTGGCAGCGAGAAGATAATGAACAGGAGAGCAAGAGGGAGAGTGGCGACAACAGACGCCTCTACGGACAATGAACAAGAGAGCGAGAGGGAGAGTGGCGACAAGAGACGCTCTACGGAAAATTCTTTCTAATCTAGACCCTCTCTTTAGTGTGAACTATGCGATCCTCAAATTATCCAGACATCCCAAACTACCACCATACTACGATTTGATACGAAACATGGAATTAAGTTACTTTACTTCTAATTAATACATTAACAATGAGATTCAAACAATCAATCTTTAATTTCATTCATTAAGATGAATTACTAAATTCCCTCTCAGGTACTGTGGTGTGCCGCTCGAATGATAGAGTTCATCTCCTATCCACTCTCGTGATTCAAGAGTGATCTCTCCGAGGTTTACAACACCTAACTATACCACTAATAAGGATTTACTCAGGCACTTTCGAACTCTAAATAAGCCTACCAATCAATATCGGGGGTCTATGTCGATCAAACCTCTCTCAGACATTTGATCGAACACCTAGATGGTATGCACGTGCAAATAGCGACCAAACAAGCATACTATGTGGAAAACGCACAAAGAGACTGAAATCAAACAAGAACAACCATAAAGATGAATTACTTGAGTCATAAGCATGATTATACTAAGACATAGCATTAATCACACTATTAATGCTGAAATTAGACATGGACAACAACTAATAGTACTATTAAATTATGAAATTGAGAGAATAAATGCAAGAATTCACCCATAAATTGCTTCTCCATAAGTTAACCCTTCAACCTCTTAAGAAATTGAGGTTAAAAGACCTAAATCCCAAGCAAGAAGATGAAATTCGTAGCTAGGGTTTATGCCAAAAAACTAACTTGTAAAATCTGATCTAAACTAGTCTATTTATACTAAAACTAATACCCTAAAGTCCCTAACCTATAGTTTACTAAATACATAGTTAGGAGGGGTAAAATGGGGGTTACAAGGTGATAAAAAGAGGATAAGATCAAAACAATCCGTAGAAACCCATGAGTGCAAGCTAGAAGGTGGAGAACTGCAAACTAGCGCTTAGTGGCGCCACCCTGCGCCTTGAACTGGTGCCTTAATGTGCCTCCTTCCGCCTCAAACTAGCACATAGTGGTGTCGCCTTGGGAGTTAGGGGCGCTAGTTGTAAGCGGAAAACTAGCGCCTCTAATGTTCGCCTGCTACCAAAAAATGCACCATTTTGCACTTAAGTCCTCCATCTTTCTCCTTAGTGCACTTGGGTCATTCCAACAACCTTTAAAGCTTGAACTTCTTTTTTTAATCATCAATTTGTGCACATTGAGCTCGTTTTCACCTCTAAATGGCCGCACCTACAATTATCCTAAACTTATGAGTAAAGTGCATTTTTTACGGTGAAAATAGGCAAAATTGATGAGTTTAATGCCTTAAACATAGTGGAAATGTGTGCATGTTTGTACATTGAGCACACCCACACACCCAAACATTGCTAGTCCCTAGAAATTCAAGCATCTAGTGTTACACCCACCATAGGCAGATGGAAAATTTCATCCGCCGGAGCTCGAGTAAATGATCGAGGTGCGTGAGAAGTTATTAATTTTTGAGTTTAAATTGCACTTAGAGTGTTGTTTATTGCTTGTTATTGAAGTGTTGATGAAGTATGTCGATGAATAAACTAGTATGGATGGCTTTGGTAGAATGGCGCACCAAAGGGCAGGCGATCGCCTAAGGTTTGAAAAGGAAAAAAGGAAATGGGCAGGAGGCCAGGCGATCGGGTAGGCGAGCGGATCTCCCTGCTAGGCGATCGCCTGACCCCTGAGGTGAAATTGGACAGGGGCGCAGGCTACCGAGAAGGCGAGTGGATCTCCCTACCAGGCGATCGCCTGACCTCTAAGGCAAAACTGGGCAGGAGGCCAGGAGACTGGCTAGGCGAGCGGAGCTCCTTGGCAGGCGATCGTCTAACCTCAGGATGCAAGTGACAGGGGATCAGGTGATGGAGCAGGCGATGGGCAAAGGAGTAGGCGATCGCCTGACCCCCAGAATGCGAGAGACAGGGGACGAGGCGACCGGGCAGGTGTGATGCTTTGAGCCACCGGGGGATTATTTTGAATGGGTTTATTTATGTGCATTTAACTTCTGTTAACCGGTGTGTTGCTTTGAGCTGCCAGAGGTTTTTATCTTGTGCATATCATGTCATCGCACATTATTATATAGCATGAACTGTTCATAGCACGCTAACATCTTCTTGCAGGGAAATGTTTTCAACAAAACCCTTACCCTTACCTGCACCCTTACTAAGTTCCTTTTGAGGACTCATCCCTTTATTATTAACCTTTTTCAGGAGCCGCTGTTGTACCACCTGTGGAGTAGCTTCGTGTTGGGATTGGAGATTTGGTACCTTAGAGGTACTTGGGTTTTACTTAAGAAGTTTGTTCTTATGTTGTAGTTTGGCGAGAGAGCCTGGTTATGTCAGATATTAGATATCTGCATTGTGAGTTATGTGTAAGTTATTACTA
>JBBYHH010410257.1:0-20147 GCA_038382905.1 Daphne laureola
GATCTTATATACACTTCAAGAATAAAATGAGATAAAGGCAGTTTTAGTCCTATAGGTTTGAGATTTTAACGAAAGAGATCTATAATTTTGCGTTTTCACAAACTAGTTCTAAATCTGGAGGGAATCTAACAAGACAAATTACTTTTCGAGTAGAGTTTTAAGTCATTAAAGTTTTCAGCAAAGTACGTTATGAGACATATGTTCTAGAATCATTTTTTTACACCAACCTGGCTTTGAGTGAAATGCGACTTGGCTGATCAGCAACGAGAACCTTAGAAGTAAATTTGTAAATCTGCAACCCAACAATGCTTTAAAATTGATGAAGAAAGCTTCTTTTGGACTGAAAAAATGATTTTTAAAATTCTGGAGTAAAAATAACAGAAACTTAAAAGTTTAAGGAAAACAGAAAGAAAACATGAAATATTCCCTAATATTCCGTTGTAGGACTGAAATGTTAATTTTTTTAAAGAAAAAGGACAAAATTGTTAAAACGATAAAACCATTAGGATTGTAATGATTAGTTGAATAAAGTTTTAAGACTTGAATTTTAATTCAAATGCCTTAGGATTATGCCGTTAGAAAATTTTAATTTATAGGATTTTTTGTGCCTTCCGACCAGAATAAAATGATAGACTAAATATTACGAAAAACATTGCAATAAAAAAGGAGTCTTGCTACAGATACTCTCTAATTCTCGCTAAAAATCTTCCTTCATTACCACATTATCATTACTTATTGATTTATCTATCACTTAATCGTCATCCATTCTTCTTTTTCAAAGATAATCACAAATACACAGTTTTGAACCAGTAACCATCCAGATATTTCTTTGTCACTATCATCTTTTTTAAAGATGCCACTTACCTTTCACGAATTGCTCCATCGAATTGGAGAGGAGATGGAATAAGATACTGATGTTTGGATGGAGGAAATAGAGAATGAAAGTGCTCGTTAAACAACGAAACTGTGATAAAAAAAGATAGTTTTATAATTCCTCCGGTCTCATTTTGTTTGCAACTTTTTATTTTCTATTAATTTGATGTAAAAAAAAAGTTATAAATAATTGTAAGTACAAATTAGAAAGATTATTTAAGTATCATTGTTGCCTAAAATGTTTAAATCTATATTTAAATATTTAAGTATGTAGTTTGTTCGAAACTTGTTTCATGTTATACTATTTGCTGAGAATAAAAATGGAATAGGCATAAGAGTAAGATCTTTTGCCTAAAGAAATTTTTTTCGAGGGACTTAAATTGTAAAATAGGAGTAGCTAAAACTGTATTTTGGTGGAGTACTAAATACCAAGTAGGAGTCATTAATTTGGTTTTTTAACATTCACCCCCTTTGAATTGTAGGGTTTCAAGAATGTGAGCAATATGGGAGGAGGCTATCTTGGTTGGATGAAGAGCGGATTTCCTGTTAAGGAGGAAGAATAAGGATGATTTAAATTGCAAAGTGAAGCAAACAACTTTTCAATACACACTCAATTGCTCTGATCTAGAGAGTTTTCAAGTCTGTAATTTGCTACAATGGGGTTCATACTTTGTACTGTATCCATCTAATAATGCTGCAAATAGTACTATTGAATACTCACTCCGTCCAAACCATTTTCTTCCATAAATTACATAAGAAATGAGACAATACATCAGTATTTCAGACAATTCATAAAATACAAGGGCCAAATGTGAATCAGTCATCTTACGATGAATCTATCTTGATCGCGATCACGAACTCAACTAGACTACATAAGAGGACGTTGACAATGGAGTTGGCTATGAATCATGAGAGGAGGATATGTTGAGGAAGCACTTCCATAAACATGTCATGAAATTCCCTAAATCTTGAGTACCAAATGATACAAATTGACATTCAATGGCTAAAATGTCCGACTCAACTAAGTTTGGGCTAAAACTGTGCTATTTGGGTTAGGTTTCTGATTCTGACCTATCCGGTCAGATCACTAAGCAAAACACTTCGAAATTAACATAATATTCTATCCATCAATTATTGTTTGATGCAAATATCCCAAATAATAATGATGTGAAAGTTGTTCTAAAAAACGATCAATAGTAAACCCACTAAAATTGAATAAAATTCTTTCAATTTTTTTTTTTTTTTAATAAACATCATATCAATTTTCAAATACCCAAAATTTCACACACAAATTGTGTATTCTGATTTGAAAATGACATCCATATAATTTAGGTGAAACCAAACCAACCAACCAGCGGCAGCGTGAGCAGAAATCCTCCTCAGTCCGCTTTATTTAATCTTTATTTCTCTGCTGGTTTTTTCTTCACCCAAGAAAACCAACAAACAAACAAACAAGACCTCAGCCAGCAGATCCTGGAAACGGCAGCTCTTTGCTTCTGTCACACAGATAAAAGACCAATCCTCCTCCTTCAATGGACAACAGGTTTCTGTCTTCTTCAAAATTTTCTGGTTTCCCTGAAAACAGATTTTTGGGTCTCTTACCTTTTGCTATTCCATAGCTTGTCATGGGAGTTTCTTTGGTAGGCTTTTCTTCTGGGTTCTTCTTCTTTCTGCTTCTTCTGCCTTGTAGCTCTGGTGGATCTGAGGTTGTAACCATTGATGTTGACCAAGCTAGGAATTTGCTCCACTCTGGCTATGCCTATCTTGATGTTAGGTACTGTTTCATCTATCCCACATTTATTTTCAGTAATTATTTTACAAACTTTTTAAACCTTTCAGGTTCGTTTAGTTGTGAATATTTTTCCAAATTTTCATCTTCAAAATTTTATTTATAAATGTTTGATCATATAATTAACTTTCAAGTGATAGAAAATTTTATTTTCCAAACATTGGAAAACTCTAAAAGTATTAAAATTAAGGAACCATATTCGGAAGATTTCCATTTTAATATTAGAGTTTTTTAATATTTGAAAAATAAATTTTTTCATTATTTAAAAATTAATTATATGATCAAATATTTACAAAATTGTTTTGAAGATAGTTACCACCTATCATACGACTTTCTAACTGAACTTTTTATGGTCGATTGATTCTTTTATGGCACAAAGACGACGAAATAGAAAATAGCGTACCTATTCTTTTTTCAGCAATTCTACAAAACTATCTGTAGTTTACGTTTATTTATCATAAGCAATTCTATATAATCTCTAATAACTCTAAAATATATTGGTTTACATTATTTGAAAAGGGATATTTAGACACTTACAGCTATTTTGCCTGTTTTTTCTCCCAAAATTGATCTATTAATCATATTATGCAGGACAGTAGAAGAATACAAGAAAGGGCATGTTGATGCTGAGAAGATTTTCAACATCCCTTACATGTTTAACAAGCCAGAAGGTTTTGTTCCTTCACTTGCACTTTCTTTGCATTAATTTGTTTTAGGAACTTGCAGGGTGAGACTGATCATGTTCCTGTAACATTTGTGGTTTTCAGGCAGAGTGAAAAATTCAGACTTTTTAAGGGAAGTTTCATCTGTCAGTAAGAAGGAAGACTCTCTTGTAGTGGTGAGTAGAGCAATGAAATGCAATACTACTAAAAACTCATTGCTATTTCACCGAGTCTATGTATTTGCAGGGCTGCCAAAGTGGAGTGAGATCTCTGCAAGCAACTTCTGATCTCCTTGACATAGTAATGTCCTATTCTACTAAAAACCTTTTAGGATCGGTTTAATTGTAAAAAAGTCTCAGTTTCCTTTTAGAAATTTTCTTTATAAATGTTTGATCATATGACTAATTTTCAAGTGATGGAAAACCTTATTTTCCAAACTTTAAAAAACTCTGGTATTAAAATAGAAACCTTCCAAACAAGGTTCCCTAATTTAATACAAGAGTTTTCCATCACGTAGAAAGTTAGTTATATGATCACACATTTATTTACTAAGGAAATTTGGAGAAGAAAACTGAGAAACTTTTTCACAACTAAACGGACCTTTAATTTCCTTGTACTATTCTACCATGTCATTTCCTAAGTTACTAAGAGTCCGTTTAGTTATGAAATTTTTTCAATTTTTCTTTGTAAATATTTGGATATATAACTAGTTATTAAAGAGAGAAAACCTTATTTTCAAAACTTTAGACAACTCATCTGTTAAAGTAGAAAACTTTATTTTGAAATTCTCCGCTTTAACACAAGAGTTTTCAAAGTCCTTCTATCACTTAATAACTAGTTATACATCCAAATATTTACAAAGGAAATTTGACATGAAATTTTTGAATTTTTTTCATAACTAAACGGACCTAAAGCTTTTAACTTTTACCCCCCCTTATAACTCTAGGGTTTCAAGAATGTGAGCAATATGGGAGGAGGCTACCTTGCTTGGGTGAAAAGTGGACTTCCTGTCAAGGAGGAAGAAGTGCAACCAGCACCAAAGAATGAGCTCTAAGTGAATTAAACAGGGTGAAGCAAACAACTTACTATAACTAATATGTTGCCAGAATGGGGCTCATTTGTATCAAATAATGTTGAGCCATACAACAAAGGTAGTCATCTCCATTTAATCTTCTGCTCCCTGGTAAATAAATTGGTATTCCAACAGTTGGGAGTAATAACAAAGGTCTTAGCTGACAACTTCATGTAACTGATATACATATGCTGGGATCAATAACAGTTTGAAGCAGTAAATTAATTTACATAGAGTAGTAATGTGATAAAAAGCAGGTTATATGTTCAATGAAATAAACCTATAATTCCATAACCTGGGAGGATGGAGGGCAGGTCTTTGTCTTTTCCGAACCTGCAGGAGTCGATTTGGTATCAAACCCTAATGCGGCAAACTCAAATACTCCATTAAACATTGAACAAAAACTATAACGTAGAACAACAATTTTGAGCATTTTTGGAATGCACAAAATGGAAGGACTTTGAGTAGCAAAATTCTGAAGTTTACATAAGTTTCCAGATAGAACGCATACCATAAAGGTCACAGATCTCCACTTCTCGCCATTCTTGGACAAGTGCACAGCAACAGCACAACAGATGTGAGAGGAAATCATCAATGTATCCTCCCTTTGAGAAAAAAATAGGTCAACAGAACATCAAGTGAGCTCGAAAAGAAGAACGAGTCTTTGGGACTCTCCAAAGGTAGCAAACTAGAGAAAATGAAATATTCTAACCATTTACTTGTTATAAATAAGAAGTGCAATGTGTAAGTTATGTCAGAGTTGAGACCACCATTAAAATCATCAACCAAGTTTTAAGCGATAGATAAAAATGGACTGGCATCAATAGGAGTTTGCTTGCACTACTTGGTCTTTCAGTGGCAGAGAATACCATAATGTTCAGTTTCCTGCGAAGCTTCCTTCTAATGCAGCAGGTATAGCAGCAGCAAGATAATATCACTGAATACTTGAATAATTCATTGCAAGCCTCTGCAGAAGCTGTAAGTGAAGGAATTGCTTTATCAACCTTCATTTTATATCAAAACCCATAATAATGCAAAAAGATATGTTCCCTGATGCCCAATTTCAGTTATTCATTTACAACGCAGGCATCCTTACATCACTAACAAAACAAAGGTATACTTTGCAGTACTCACACACGTGCTTGTTTGTTGCTACTGAAGCTATCTTCGAAAATGTGCCACAAGGAAAAAAGAACGTTCTTATACCTGCAATATATTTATCCTACTTAGAATAAAGGAGCACACAGAAAAAGTCTATAACATGGGTAATATTTATCCCTTTCCAAGATTTTTTTCAAATAAGTGACGAGCATTGACATACATAGACAAGGTTCTGAACAACATCCGAGCAAATCAGCATGCCACTCATTGTTTCCATGTACCTCTTTAGTTGATAGCAGCTCATGTCCCGAAGAAACCGAGTATGTGCTTCTGGAAAAGAAAAAAATGGAGAATGAAAATAATGGATGGCTTTACCTGATCAACTCAGCTTAGATTTACATGAGCATGAAGATTGAAAGTATATTTGAAACTCTAACCTCATTCGATATTGATTTATGTAAATATACTGATAAATGTAACAAAAATAAGGAGCTGACTACCAATTTTACATGAACAAGAAGATTGAATCTATATTCATAACTCTGCCTTGATCAATAGTTATTGATGTACATATGCTAATGCAGGACTACAGGGAAGAAACGAGCTGACAAGCAACTTTACAACCAAAAATCACCAACATGCTGATTTTAGTAGAGAAAAAGGGATGAAAACCTATTACAAAATGAAGTAGCAATCAGAAACCTCCATCAACTATCATTATGTTTGTCTATCTAGCTGCCTGTCATTGTATTCAAGGACAGATCAAGACCCGCGGAAAATTATCTAATGCCACAACATTACTTGCCAAAATCTTAAGTGAACCTGACCTTGATGAATACCCATGATATGAATGGTTTTTCTCATGTCCAGCATCTGAATTACTATGTAAGACAACTTTCTTCATCGTTGGCGTGGGAGAACTCCTTAGTTGACTAGACTTAGTGGCAGCAACTTCTGTCATGTTAATCAAACGCTGAATCACTTCACACTCCTTTACATCAAAGTTAGATCGTGACCTTTGTAGCTCCATCTGAAGCTTTTCATTTTCCTTCTGTAGTGCTTCACTAAAACACATATTCGGATATGAGCATGAAAGAGACTTTTCCAACACAATCTTGTCATTCTCAGAAGGCTCTGGTTTCATGATAACCTTCTGAACTTTTATATCCTCCTCATCTAGTGTGTATTCACAGTGATCTTTCTCAACACACTCCAGTCTTTTCTGAAAATTATCAACAACTCTAATTCAATAACATTTGAAATCAGAATCAACAGATCGGACAGATAAATGTACAGAAAACTAAAATCGAACAGAAAGAAGCCATACCCTAATCCGAGCATTGTCGACAAGAGTGATTAGAGGAACAATCTTCAAATACTGATCAATCTCATTCTGAGCCCTTCTGAATTGGTACACAATGTTCCAACCCATTGCAAGGAGATAGAGATAGCTCTTCTCATGGCAACTAAGAACCAAAATGTAAGCTCTCCTGAGCGCGTCCTCAAGCTGCTCCAGCGGCTCACGCGTCTCCGGGTACTTCCTCAGCTCCGAGATCTTGAGCTGGTCCAGCAAGTTCCCAACCAGCTTGATGTGAGTAGCGAATTGGCGGCAGTTGGTCTTGTGCATTCTCGCCGTCGCCGCCGCCTTCGCTATCAGACCTATCAGCCGTACGGCGTCGAGGCCGGCTAGCTGCGCCATGTTTGCGATTCCTCCGATATGCTCCGCCATCACTAACCCCTAACTGTGAGATCGTGGCGACAGTAAATTCTTCTCTGCACCAGAAACAAACTCAGGAGCTGCTGAATACTGTGATGAATCAAGAGACAAATCAAATGGCAGTGTAGTTGCGGAAAAGTTTCAGTGCTGTGGAAGATTGAAAATGAAAATAAAGATAGACCGTCGGTTGTCTACTCTTAGCTTGTCCGGCTTCTCTCCGTTTCCTCCGGTACACATGGCATGATGCGTGCCCCCTTGCCGCAACCTTTTTTTTCTTTTTTTTCTTTTTTAAAATTAGTAGACTTAACATTCAAATAAAAGAAACTGTAAAAGAAAGTAATAGCACCTAATAATGGTATAAAAGTTCCTGAGCTCAAAGTTTAACCAGTTACCTAACAAAATGTTGGGGTCCCAAATACAAATTAATCTTCAACTTTCATAAACTCGTCTAAAATAATAAAAGAGTATCATCATCGTCATGACGGATTGATTGATAAAATATGCGAGCTCTCAACATCCTTAATATGCTTTAATTAGCAAAATAATTTGGCGCATCACGACAGTGCGCTGATGGGGAGAGCAAGAGAAAGACTTGTGGTACATATCGGGTCCAATAGGCTCGTAACTCAAGCCCAGGAAACTAGGGAGCATTTGGGCCATCTTCAAAAGCTTTTAGAGTCAGTGAGGCAACGCGTCAGGATCACCCCCAAGACTAGGAAGAGTCCTCCTGAAACATGGACGTCGGTGAGTTGGGGACCTCGAAGCTTGTTGTTTTAGCGGAACAAACACTTTCCCCATTGGAGGAAGAATCCTCACTGCCAAGGCAACTTTATCTCTAAGAAACTCACTCCAACTTTGACTATGTCTAGACCTCCACTACATAAAGGGCGTGGCAAGACCTCTCTAGGTACGCTATTCTCTACTCCACCTTTTCGTTACAGTTAAAAGCCCTAGCTACTTCCAAGCAACCACCATCACTGATTTGAGCGTCGAAGTGGATCCCCAAGCACACAACCCCGACCCATTTCTTTCTTTGTTGCAGCTGTAGAGGTTCTCTCGGATCGGACTTAGAGTATCAACCTGCATATGACTAGCATGTGGAAAACAATAGAACTGAAAGAACTACTAAGACTAATACAACAACCAAAATATATTAGGATCCAAAATAAAGTAAATAATAATAGCAAAATTTGGGTGGCCTTACTACCCACAGTAGGAAGAGAATGACTCATCAATATTAGTCGCTCGTAGGCTGGAAGTCTCCTAACCCTAGGAGAGCATGCTCAACCATAACCGCTACTGTATCAGATAACTTCAACTTCTTCTTAGCACGGCCAACAGTGACACCAAAAGCCATCATCCTGCGTGCATTGTCAACAACCTGCGAACCAAAAGAACGTGCCAACATAGAGGATATTGGCATATCAAGGTCATCCAAGGCCGCTGGTAAGGCCAACACTACCTGCTTGTCCGTCGTAGAACATCCTACTATCACCAATGTCGAAGACCCAGCCTAACCCTCCACCCCATCCTTCGATGCGATCAGATCCGCCCCTACCGGCTCATTCAACTACTCCGCCATCAAACCACTTGCACCACAAAGGCCTTCCTCTCACAATTGAGTATCCAGACCACCAAAACATGGGCCCTTGGAGCACATCTAATCACCATACTGCAGAGCCACACCCGTTGTTGCTTCAAGCGAGAAACATTCTCTGTCGACATGATCAACCATGCCACAAATAAAGCAGAAATCCACAAGCTTCTCATATTGCAGCATAAAGCTTTTGGGAACCCCCTCCATCTATACATTTACCATACGTCGTAAACGTTTTGTGATGTCCACCGTCACCCTCACACAGAGCGATGGACCAACATAATCCACTGCCAACACCGTCCCAATTCTCTGACCAATCATCCGACCTAGAGATTGAGAGTACCAGTGGAAAGGTGCATCTACTATATGAATCCAAAACGATGCAGAGGAAAAATTCACAGACGACGGGCTATCATCATCTTTAAAAAAAACTATAAGCACCAACCTGTTAAGAAAAATGAGGGACCTCGCTGAAGAACTAATTGGGCATGATCCTTTGACTGAAACTCCAACATATAAAAACATTATTCGACGATTGAGACATGAACGGACGGACCACAAACCACACCGTCCACGGCTAAGCCGGGTGAAATGTCACCGCCAGGTGATCCACACGGACGGGTCGTGTGGATAGCATTAGACTAATTAGACTAATTAGTTGTATTTTTTATTCGTCTCTCTTTTCTTTCCATTAGACTAATTATTTGTATTTTGTTTATTATGAAATAGAAATATATACATTTTTTTAGAAAATGAAGAAAAAAAATGACATTACTGTAAATAATGTACTATTATGCGCCACTTTTAAATGTCGCATCCTAACCTTTACCTTTTTTCTTGGAGTAAAACCCATTTTTAATCCCTTAACTATAGTGTGTGTCCTATTTTGGTCTTGTTTTAAGAATTCGTCCTATTTGTGTCATAAACTCATGATTTTTGTCATGTTTTGGTCCTTTCGTAAAAAAAAACTGTTAATTGAACCGTTAATTAATATAATTGACGATAATGCCCATGTTTAAAATTGCAGCTTGTTCCATAAACTTATAATAAATGTACATAGAAGCCCCAAACTCATGATTTCTTTCACTTCTCTCTCCTGCTTCATTCCATCTTCAATCTTCAATTTCATTCCATCTTCAATCTCCTCCCTCAATTTCAGAAATTTCCCTTAAAAAAATTGACCCTGCCTTTAATCGATTCTTCTCAAATCCAACAGGAATTTGTTCTTCAAATTAATTCCTTCAACAATCTAACTCAAAACTCACTTCTTCAGCCCCACATCCACCTAAACTCCTCCCTTCCATATGTATCTTTAGTAATATGCATACAGAGCAAGCTAGCTTTCATTTGAAATCGAGCTTAACTTCTCACCAATCTATATATCTTCCTCTCACCCATGAATTTATATATTCATACCAGCACCGATGACACCATCACCGGCGTCGACAACACCATCATCGACAGCCTTCGTACAAACACTGCTATAACTCGTCGATGGAACGTGGCTTTGAGGTGGGCAAGGGGATGGTAGCCAGATCATTTTTGAAAAAACAAAAAAAAAATCAGATCCACACAATGAATGCAGATCTCTTCGAAGAAAATCTGGGGAAGAAAGTGCAGATCCACACAAAAATCAACATTAGTTTGATTTCGAAGCTAAATACCCTGACAGTGAATCAAATTTTGCAAACACTTGTTTCCTTCGGTTGTGTTGTAAATGAGAAGAGGATGGAGAGTTTGAGATGATGAATAGACCAGAAAGGACTTCAAAAATCAGATTCAAAGACGCTGCCGCTGTCCAGGCTTACCGTCGACGGTTCCCAGCCAAGCCTGCAAGAGATCATCGCCAAATCGCAGCTCTGGTGACTGTATCGAAAGTCGAATCTAGGATGGGTAGAGGGAGAGACCTGGAGACCCTTTTTCCTGCTCGACCCACCAGCTCTATTTTCCAACCTCCACCCACCAGCACTGATGTTCATCACCTCCCGTCGAAAACCACCGCTAGGAACCAGGGGCTGCCCAATCACCGTCAATCTGAGTAGGGAAAGTTTAAGGGTTGATCGATGGCGGGCTAGATGGTTGGTGATGGAAGAGGCAAGATTATATGTATATTTATCTCAGTTTGAAGATGAAAAACCCAGATGAACATGTTCATCAAGAAAGAGAGAGATAGTGACTGAAACAAGAGGGAGTGAAACATTAAGACTTATATGTATATTTATTAAAAGTTTAGTGACCACAAATCTATTAAATGTGTAATTAGATTATATTTTTAAGGGTATTTACGTAAAAGTAACTTAATTAACAGTCAATTTGACGGTCAAACAGAAAGAATGACTAAAATAGGACAAAAAGCCATAGTTTTAGGATCAAAATATGACGAATTCTTAAAACATAACCAAAATAGGATACACACTATAATTAAGGGATTAAAAATAAACTTTACTCTTTTTTCTTGTAATGTCCGAAGCCCAAGCACTCGTTTGTTTGTTTTTTGTTGGTTGTTAAGCGAGTAGTTGTGGTACAGTTGTAATTTACTGTGAACCTTGGATTTATACTCTCATCGGAAAGCTCTCCATATATAGAATTGTGATCAGTTTTGATCAATGGCAATTGAAGTTACTTAATTTGTTCATCTTGATTACTCATATTTGTAGAAGCAGCTATGGTGTTCAACATTCTAAAGCTCAGAACTTTGATGAAGCCGATCATCATCTTATGTCTTCTTTTCTCTATTGGTAGGTACGATTCTCTAACCGTTCTTCATTTTAATATTTGGGATCAGCCCCCTAGTAGTTGATCAGTTTGCTTCTCTTGTGGGCTGTAGAGCGGGGTCTTTGCCTTTTGCTTATCTGGGCATGTCAGTGGGTGCAAGCATGAAAAAATCAGCTTCTTGGAAATCTATCTCGGATAAGGTGCAATAGAAGATGAGCTCTTGAAAATGCAATAGTATCTCGATTGGTGGTCGATTAACGGTTTTGAAATCTGTCCTCAGAAGCCTACCCCTGTATTACTTCTCTGTGTTCCGTGCTCCTGGAAAAGTCATCAAAACCCTTCAGAGTTTTCGCTGAAATTTCTTATGGGGGCGAAACACTGGGAAAAAAAAATTGCTTGGATCTCGTGGGATAGGATCTTGGGGGGTCGGGAGAAAGGAGGTTTAAATGTGGGTAGCTTGTATGCAAAAAGAAAGCACTTTTAGGAAAATGGTGGTGGAGGTTCAGGATGGAGGAAAGTTCGCTTTGGGTAAGAGTCATTAAGGAAATTCATGGTGTTGATGGAGGTTTCAATAGTACTAGTAGTATCTATCCTTCTGGAGTCTGGGGGGCATTCTCAAAGTGGGGAGAGACTTAAAGAAAAAAAGGGTGGTCTTGTCTGATGCTTTTAGTAGAAAAGTTAGAAATGGTTGTAACACACGTTTCTGGGGTGACTTGTGGGTAGGTGAAAAATGTCTTAAAGATAGATTTCCTAGACTAGCAGTTCTTGGGTCGAATAATAGATGTCTAGTTTCAGAAAGAGGAGGTTGGCGGGATGGAGTCTGGAAGTGAGATTGGCGGTGGAGTAGGCCTCCTAGAGGTAGAACTTTGTCTGAGCTTACTGATCTTTCTGGCTTGCTGGATCAAATTTCTTTTTCTGCAGATTCCCCAGATACTTGGAGTTGGCGTTGGGTTGTTGGATAAATATTAAATGCTATTTTTTAGTGGGTTTTAAAGTTAGTGAAAAAATAGAAGATCAAGAGTTTTTGCAGGCGAAAGGCAAAGGGGTGATACAAGAGATAGTGGTTTTTTTTAATGCTTTTAATAGAATTTATTGCTTTTCAGTTTTTGATAGAGTAGTGCCAAGTGCCTATATAAAGGCCCTGTTGATTTCGTTTGATATATCCCAAGTGAGTAATCCAGAAAGTTAAATATTGAAGTGGGTTCAATTTGAGTTGTCAGGGATCAATCTGGGATTTTCTCAGTCTCATCCCTCTCGAGACACATTGATGTTGCTGCCCTAAAGCAAGCTGCCATTGACGAAGAAACCCCATGGAATTCATGGGTTACGATCAAAAGCAACATTTTTGCGTGGCGTGCCTCCCGAGACTGTCTTCCATCAAAGGTTTAACTCTCCAAGCGTGGTATCCAACTCGACAACTTACGATGTTCTTCGTGCAATTACAGTCATGAACAAACTGCTCATGTTCTCTCCTCATGTACAGCGGCATTCTCTCTGTGGCCTAAGGTATTTCAGTGGTGCCAAATAGGCTCTTTCTTCTTCGTCACTTGGGAGGAGCTTCTTTCAGAAACTTGGGATCATCATCATCTCTCCAACTTGCGGCGTAAGGGATGGTGGATCATCCGATCTATCACAGCTTGGTCTCTCTGGTCAAGACGGAACTCTCAAATCTTCAACCCTACAGCAGCGCATGTGTTTACTACAATCTCCGACAAACAGCTCATCTCCTATCTGTGGATTTCCAATAGGTTCTCGAAGGCCAAATTTTCTTGGTCGGATTGGGTGCTAAATCCGATTGAGGTAATTCAAAACTGCTAGTCTAAGTCCTTCCATGTTGGCTCTTTTTTGTTTTTCACATCTGTTACTTCTCTGTAAACATTTTTGCTCTTATCTCCTCCTTAGAGATTGAGCATTTGTTCCTCCCCATATTTTCTATAAATTCTATTCGGATGCCTTTTCAAAAAAAAAAAAAATAGAATTCTGTGATATGTAGAAAACAAGTTCCCTCTTAAAACATGCTGATCACTTTCACCTCTACGGGATGCCGGAATGTGGTCGGGTTTGACAGATGAAACCGCCCGCTGTTTACAGCCTCCTATCATCGTTCATTCCATCCGGATTGACCAAACTTTGGATCAATCCATGTCCGCAGGTTTCTGGGTTCATTGCATTGGGGAAGAATATGTGCTCTTGGTATAATGCTTGGTTTTGTCCTTTTAATTATATGGGTGGTCCAATTTGGTCACTTCTTTTATTTGTTCTTTCAACTTAGCCACTGCCTGCCTTGGTCATGGCACACTGTGAGCACAAGGTGAGGTACAAATGATTGCCATTCTTTGACCAAACATAAGTTAGGATCGATTTCAAAGGGGTCCCTGTTTTCCATTAGTTAAATGTAGTGGAATTGTGGAAAGGATTTCAAAAGTCCTAATTTTGTTTGTTTTTTTACTAAGTTAGTCCTAAAACTTTCACTTTTATCATATCAGTCTTAAATCTTTATAATTTATTATGTTTATCCTAAAAGTTTGGTAGACTTGTCTTTTCCGTCTTATGTTTTTTCATAGTTTACCAACTTAGTCCTAAAAGAAATATTCCTTGTTTTTTTAGTTTTATTCAAACAAATTAACCTTTGATCCTTCTATCACAAGATATCAAGAAACAATATTTACGCATTTTAAAAACTTTTCCAAGCCTAAAAGGTTTACAATATTACTTTCAAGATTTTCTTGATTATCACCCAAATTGTATTTTCTCAGTAAGGCATTTTTTCAAGAGCAACAGGTTGTAAGGAGTAAATTCCTTGAAAAACAAATTTAAATTCTTGAAATAAATCATGTTAATCAATGATTGAAATTTTTAAAAGCTTCTACTTCTAAGAAACATGAAGAAGATGAAACTAAAGGTACGTAAAAGGAAAGTACAGAATGCTCAATCTATAATCATTCGAGATGTACAAAAAACTTTGAGAAATTGGAATATCTGGTCTTCACAAAATTATTGTAAGTTTATGTTTTAAGCATTAATATAAGTATGTATTGTATTTCCATTATTAGTTCTTTATTCTCATCATTACTTTATATTCTATCTGAGTTAAAATTGGTATTAGAGTTATATATAGACATTAAATAAAATTTTGAAAGCCATAAGGTTTAAACTTCACTTTGATTAAAAGTTTGGTGGCTTGTTTCCTACTTAGGACGTAATTGGTAAAACAGCTCAAGTTTTAGGATTCATTTGAGAAATTTGAGAATTATAGGATTTTTATTGTAAAACAAAAAAAATTACTCACTCTGTCCTAAATTAATTGGATCATTTCATTTTTACTATTTCATAATATTTAATCTATGATTTTTTTTTATGGATATTTAGATGTTTAAAGTTAAAAAATTTATATGTCAATCATAATTTGCAACATACTTTTTCTAAATATATTTTTTTGAAAAAAAATTTCATTACTTATTTTTATGAAAATTTAGATCAAATGTTAAATTTTGAAACATGAAAATCAAATAGATCAATTAATTCAGGACGGATGGAGATGGCCTTACCCGTAAAATGTAGTAATATCGTAAGTGAGCGCTTGATTAATGCTATATTGATTATCTAGTTGATTTATAATGCTTGTTATGTATAGTTTGAGTTTGCTCTTGGTGATTACTTAAGTGATTTCAATGATTCTAAATCTGTTTCCCTATCTCATTTCTTGTAGTGACAATGGTGGATGCAACTTGCAAAGTAGGCGTGAAATATAAGCACTGTAAAGAAATTTCATACATTAAGGATGTTACTCACAAAGATACGGAGGCCAACAAAAAATGTTTCGGAATATGTATGGAGATATTTGGCATCTCTGATGATAACAATTGTCTTATCTGGGATTTCGAATGTTGTTGTGGTCCTCTGGTGCCTATGGTTATTGGTGGCTACCACCATAACAAGTATGACAACCATATTGGTGAGGAGAATGAATATGATCCTCAGACTACTACTGAGAATGTTGGTGAGCCAGCCCACTACCTGATGAAACTGACAATAACACCGATTCTGGGTACGGTTAGTTAACTACTTTCTTTACTTGCTTAGTGCTACCGTTATAACTTATAGAAAATGTTCTATGCATCGTTGTAAAGTGGTTTTTGCCGATGTGTATTCACGCTGATCTCTCTCCGTACACTTCAGTCTTCTCTGAAAATGATCAACAAACTCTGATTCAACAAACTGATAGTTCTCGAGTCAAAACTAAAACAAGGCAACATGAATCTTATCATTTATATTCAGAATCAACAGATCAGACAAATAACTATACAGAAAACTAAAATCAAACAGAGACAACTCATACCGTGTTCCAATCATTGCGACCAGAGTGATTAGAGGAAAAATCTTCAATACTGATCAATCTCATTCTGAGCCCTTCTAAATTGGTACACAATGTTCCAACCCATTGCAAGCAAATACATATAGCTCTTCTCATGGCAACTAATAGCCTGATGTGAGTAGCGAATTGGTGGCAGTTGGTCTTGTGCATTCTCACCGTCGTTGCCGCCTTCGCTATCAGACCTATTAGTTGTATGGCGTCGAAGCTCGCTAGCTGCGCCATGTTTGTGATTCCTCTGATATGCTCTGCCATCACTAACCCTAACTGTGAGATCTTGGCGACAATAAACATTTCTCTACACCAGAAACAACCTCAGAAGTTGTTGAATCACTACTAGAAAAATGTGCAAAATCGAAAGCTCAGACCGACAAACTTCTTGCTGTCGGTACTACAGATAAATATACTATCGGTAATTTTCTGGCGAGCAAAATCAACAGCTTTGACTGACAGACTTTCTTGTTGTCGGTAGTACTGACAGACATACTGTCGGTAGGACTGACAAACATGTTGTCGGTAATTTTCAGACAAGCAAAGCACCAAAAATTTAACTGTCGGTTTGTTGAAACCACCGACAGTTCATCTGTCGGTAGACATTTTTTATTTATTTGTTCTTTAGAGAATGTTGAATTTAATTTAAGGATAAGTAAATATAGAATTAGATGTTAATATAGTATGTATGTAACAATTGAAAGTAAAATATCTCGGAGTTCCCCTTGATAGCTCAAGATTAACAGTCAAGCAGTGTCAACCTCTAATAGACAAAATCTTTGATCTGCTCAAAGGATGGTCCAACAAATTCCTCTCCTACGCCGACAGATTGCAACTCATTAAATCGGTAGCATTCAGCGTCCAAAACTATTGGTCCTCCATCTTTCCCCTACCCAAGTGTGTTCTAGAATACATTGAACAAATGTGTCAAAGCTATATGTGGGGAGGCTCAGTAGAATCTCATAAAGCTCTAGTAGCATGGAAAAGAGTATGTGTTCCCAAATATCAAGGAGGGCTAGGTATATATGGATTAATAGGATGGAACTTAGCCTTCCAAGCTAAGAAAATTTGGAAACTGATGACAGACAAAGAGAGCTTATGGGTCAAATGGATTCACACATATTATTTCAAAGGTGTAAACTTCTGGCTAATGGAGAAACCTCAAGGAGCCTCAGCTATGATCAAATCCCTATTCAATGCCAAAAAGACATTCCAAGATCTATTTACCCATCACCATTTGACTCATGTTGAGAAGTTCCCAATGCAAGAAGTTTACTTACATGTGGTGGAAAATTATGACCCAATAGAAGTTAACATGGGGATCCAAACACATGCCCAAGACATCCCTTATTTTTTTGTTGTGTGCCTCAAATGCATTATCTACTTCTGATAAAGTAGGCCTCTGGAACCACCAAGTTGACCAAGTCTGCATGCTCTGCAAGAAGCATCTGAAAAATAGAAATCATTTGTTCGTCCAATGCTCATACTCCACCATTGTCATTAGATAAGCATTCAAGGTGGTGAAACTGAAGTGCCCCCCAACCAAATGGAACCATCTCTCGACATGGATGAAAAAGGTGGCAAGAGGTAATTCCAACAAAGCAAAAATTCAGAATAGCCTTCTAGCAGCTATAGTATATGTCATCTGGCAGGAAAGGAATCTTCGAAGATTTCAAAGAAGGTTTAAAGAGCCATCATCAACTATTCAAGAAGCTCTCCAAATTGTTCAAAGACGAAACAATATCATTCTACGTGATATATTTTACATTAGTTAGTAGTTGCTTGGTATCTGATTACTACTTAGGGTCATATACTAATCAGGTACATTTTGTATAGCCTGATTGTACTTTAATTTTCGGGTTCTGCTTGTACTTCTCTAGTGTGCTCTTTTTATAAAGCCACTAAGTTTTCGAGTTATGTAAGTGTCATTGGGCTTATTATTTATGAAATTATAGGGCGGTATGCTTCCCCCTTTACTAAAAAACAAAAAAAAGAAGTAATTTTCAAATTAAATATGTTAAAGTTATATAAATTTATTAAACTTTATAAAAATAATAGAATGGGTGAAAAATTGGTATATGTAGAAACTAAGATGAAATTTTAAAATTATATTTGAATGCATCGACGGAATCACTTTCGGTGGTGTTAGGCACCAAAAGCCAGTCAGTCGGTAATCTCTCACACCGACAGCTAGTTTGTCGGTGATACAAATGTTAAATTTTACATCCTGGGTTCTGACTGTCACTTTAAATGGGAAACGAGGTACATTTGTCAAACATATAAAACAACAATGGTGAAACGTGGTATATTTTTCAAAACTAAACGTGGGACCGACATACATATTGTTGGTAATTTTACGGCGAGCAAAGCACCGACAACTTAACTATCGGTTTATTGAGACCACTGACACACGAACTGTGGATATATATTTTTTAATTATTTATTCTTTAGAGAATGTTGAATTTGATTTAAGGATAAGTAAAAATGGAATTAGATATTAATTTAGTATGTATGTGACGATTGAAAATAATTTTGAAATCAAATATGTTAAAGTTATACAAATTTAGTAAATTTATTGCACTTTATAAAAATAATAGAATGAGTTAAAAATTGATATATATAAAAATTAAGATGAAAAATTAAACTAATATTTGAAACCACTGACGGAACAACTGTCGGATATGAGTGACACCGATAACAAATCTGTTGGTGAAGCATTACTGACAGCAAATCTGTCGGTGACCTAGTTGTCAAGAATAAAAATTAGAAGATTAAATTGGTGACTGGAATACAAGAAATATGGCAAATGGGGTTCGTTTGTATTATTGTTAAAAGACGGAGGACTGATTAATTAATTATGTGATATATAATTATATATGTGTATTAAGAAAAGAAAGAAAAAGAGATACATATCAGATCGGAAATTCGATCTTCTTCTTCATCTGCAGCTCGACGCTTGGGGGCAGAGGCAGGAGACGATGAGCTGGAGGCGAGCAAGGGGACGCCGGTTGTTCGAGGCGTCGCCGGTGGTGCGGTGGAGATGGCGCTGGGAGAGGCCACTGCTGCTTCGGGTTGCGATGGGATGGAGGGAGAGGAGATGCAAGAGCTGGGAGAGGCCCTTCACCGTCGCCTGCACACGCCGCCGCCGCACCAGGCCGAGAGACTGAGGGGAAACGACGAACCGGCTTTAACCTGCAATAAAACCATTTCCCTCTTCTCCATTTAAAAAAGTTGAGGTAAAATCTCATGGAACCCTAACTCTGATTGATTCTGATTTTTTAGAGGAAAGGGGTTAATCTGGAGTTTAATGCGATTATTCGTCTTCAGTGAGTGTGATTTTCTTGTTGGATGAAAATGCATGATAATTAGAGAGAGCCTTTGCCAAGAATGTCCAAAGGCCGATTCCATCATGCCTTCCTGCCGTTTCTGTTTGATGAGGAATTGATGTGTTTCATGTAAATTATTAACATCTATTGGGTTAATGTTAACCTAATAGATGTTAATAATTTACATGAAACACAATGAGACACCGTGCTGCTAATCGAAGTAATGTATGAAGAAAAATGGGATTTCCCCTCATTTTTGACCAAATGGCCGAACCTGCAAGGTGAGACCAAGAAGTTCACTACCTGTTAAACTTCATCACCATCATGGTATTAGTACTTTTTGTACTTATTTTGCTGCGTTCATGGCTCAAGGACTTCACAAACCCAAATCTACCAACAGACAGGACCACATTGCTTTATTGCAGTTAGATTTAACAGACAGGACATGGCTAGTTGGAGCTGATAATTTCAATGATTCATCAATACTGATCAGTTTCCAACAATACAATAGTACTGCAAGTCTAACTTCAGTTGGGAAAAAGATTGGTGCATGGTGTTTCCAATTTCATTCATTTCAAACAGGTTAGTTAATTTCTCTGTAAAGTAACAAGCTAGTTACTAAATGAAACCTACATATGTATCTAGATTACAAGGTTGTTGATTTTCTATATATATACTCCATATAACTAGCTAATTACTAACATTTACCACTCTCAGGCTGATTTCTAATATGTAAGAAGTTTTGAGATTAACATATACCAAGAGAAACCAAAATATAGGTTTCATGGAATGCATATTGTTAGTAAGTATATATAGAAAATCTATTTCCTACTGAAATGTTTGTGCAGAGATCTAGAGAGAGAGAGAGAGACTACTGCAAGTAGTTTGGGTAGAGAATTTACTACATAAGCTTCTTGATGAAGATTAACTTG
>JBBYHH010410258.1:0-11670 GCA_038382905.1 Daphne laureola
GGTTGATCTTCAAAAATACCTTAGCTCCCCTGAGCTGATCAAACAATTCGTAGATCCTGGGTAAAGGGTACTTGTTCTTAATGGTGATGGCATTCAACCGTCTGTAGTCAATACATAAACGAAGGGTCTCATCCTTCTTCCTAACAAATAATACTGGTGCTCCCAACGGGGATGTGCTCTACCAAATGAATCCCTGCTCCAATAGCTCTCGAATGTGATCTCCCGCTCCGGTGGCATGCCTAGCAACTCCTAAGGAAAGACCTATGGGAAACACCAAACTATGGGGATCTTCTTCAACTCCATACGTGTATCAGCGGGGTTAAGCTGATAATACTCCTCCTCCTTCATCACTGGAATCTACTCTAATATAGAAAGCTCCATGGTATGCTCGATGGCCGAGCCACCCCCTAGAATAGATAGAGGTATAACTCTCCAGAAAGTGAAATGTACCACTTGGTAAAATCAATCCGAACATCATTCTTGGCCAGCCAGTCCATGCCAAGAATCACGTTATAAGTAGATGTATCTAACATCAACAATTCAGACCGAACCTGAAGGCTACCCAATGTCAACATACATCCCAGAACTACCTCATTAGAAAATAAACACTGTATCCCAGCAGTTCTAATCATGAGTATACCAGACTGATAAAATATAGGTAGATGCAGTAATGATGCGCATGTCTGAGATATGATAGAAATAGATGCGCCAGTATCAAAAAGTGCCTTAACAGGAATGTTATTCAAGAGGTGTACCTATCAAGGATCCTTTCTATGATGTTCGAGCCTGCTTGACCTGAAACACCCATCCTAAAGCAGGTTGTCACGGTCCTGCTGTAATCTGCGGCCTTTTCTATGGAGGTTTCAAGGCCCCTTGAGCTATGCCGCGTCCATGAATAGCGTTGGTCTGTCCCCGCTGCTGTACCTTAGGCTGAACCCAAGTATCATGTGTCCACGTCAACGGACAATCCTTGAACTAATGATCAGCCACTCTATACCTCAGGCAGGTGCCTGCCATCTGGTAACACACTGAACCCCCGTGATGCTTGCCTCACTGCTGGCAGAATGGTACTGATGCAGTAATAGCCTTGCCCTTGCTCTTGTCAAGTTTGCCTCCTCCCTTTTCTGACCCCCTAAACTGTCCCTTCCTCTGTTGTCCAAAAGGCTTCCTGCTAGTCTGGGGCTGGAAAGATACAACCTTGCTCTCAATCACCTATGTCTCAACTAGAAGGGTCTTTTGTAGGGCCTCATGGTAGACAGTAATGCCAAAAGCAATTATATGCATCTTGATCTCCTACCGCAAACCCAGGATGAATCTTTTCGCTCTCTCACTCTCGACACTGTTGCACTGAGATGAGTAACGAAGAAGCCGACTGAACTCCAGCTCGTAGTCAGTGACTCTCATGGTGCCCTGAGTGAGCTGCTCAAACTCTTTCTCCTTGCGGTCGCGGATCGCATACCCCAACCACCTCTCTTGGTAAGATTGAGAAAATACATCCCAAGTCATCCCTGGATTCGGATGCCCAATATCGAGATAGTGTGCCGCCTGGTCTCCAGCTATACCCTGCCACCAGTTGTATGCCACATCTCTGAGGTAGAACGTAGCCAGAGAAACCATATCCTCTGATGGTAGTCAGAGCCATTATGTACTGCAGACATATTCGGTGGCAGAGCTAGTCAGTAGGCCACTTTACCAATCCTTTCCAGTATTTCATATGGGCTGATGTACCGCGGTGCTAGCTTGCCCCATTTTACAAATCTAGCTGTTCCTTTCATTGGTGCAACTTTCAACCAGACTTTGTCACCAACTTCAAATTCCAGGTCACGGCGCCGCTTGTTCACGTAAGATGTAATACGATCATTCATGTTTTTCAGCCGTTCTTGTATCTTCTTTATCTTTTCTGTCATTTCTTCTATGACTTTGGGGCCCAATTCAATCTTGTCCGATGCTTCGGACCACCAGTGGGGCGTCATAAATCTACTCTCGTACAATGCTTTATAAGGTGCCATTCCTATTGTACTCTGGTAACTGTTATTATATGAGAATTCAACCAGAGGTAAATATCGGTCCCACTCGCCCCTAAAGTCCAGTCCATAACTCCGTAGCATATCCTCTAATATTTATATTACCCATTTCGATTTTCCATCAGTTTGAGGGTGATACGATGTACTCAAATGGAGTTGTGTGTCCAACGCTTTATGAAATGCTTTCAAGAACTATGTTGTAAACTGTGGGTCTCGGTCAGAAACAATGGAGTTCAGTACTCCGTGTAATCGCACGATTTCACTAATGTACAGTTGAGCATGTTTTTCCAGTGAATCTGTCATCCATATGGGCAAACAGTGTGCACATTTCCTCAATTGGTCGACAATGACCCAAATCACATCATACTGTGCTCGTGTCAAGGGCATACCTGTCAGAAAGTCCATTGTAACATTACCCCACTTTCGTACTGGAATGGGCAATGTCTGTAGGGTACCTGCTAGTTTCTGATTTTCAATTTTCACTCTTTGGAAGGTAGCACACTTTGCCACGTACTGTGCAATCTGTTTGCTTATTCCTGACCACCAGAAGTGAGATCGCAGGTCATGATACATTTTCACACTTCCAGGATGTATACTCAGTCTGGTGGAATGGGCTTCCTCAAGAATCTCATCCCGGAGGGCCATATCATTAGGCACGTACAAACGTCCCTTGAAATACAACAAACCTTGCTTGTATTCAAAATGTGGATGTATCGTACCTTTAATTTCCCCTGAAACATCTTTCAAAGTAGTATCCTTACCCTGAGATTCACGAATCCTATCCACCCACTCTCATCAAATGGTTAAGGTGCAAATCTGGGTTTGTTCTTGTTGTTTCCATCTATGCCATAAGCTCACCAAGTCTGAATCTTTGACTCGATTTCCGGTATCTCCGCCATTCACTATTCCTGTATATTTCCTGCTCAATGCATCTGCCACTGTATTACCTTTTCTGGTAGAGTACTCAATCGTGCAGTCGTAATCCTTCATATATTTGAGCTACCGTCGTTTCCTCATATTCAGGTCCTTTTGCGTGAACAGGTACTTTAAACTTTTATGGTCCGTGAAGATCTAGATTTTCTACCGAGTAGGTAGTGCCTCCATTACTTTAGGGCATAAATAACTGCCGCCAATTCTAAATCTTGTGTCGTGTAATTTTTCTCGTATGGTCGAAGTTGTCTTGACCCATAAGCAATTACATGCTAATCTTGCATCAGAACACATCCCATACCCATTCCAGAAGCATCAGTGAATATTTCATAAGGTTGAGTCGGGTCCGGTAGAGTTAGAATTGGTTCTTCCGTCAATCTTTGCTTCAATTCTTGAAAACTACATTCACATGCCTCAGACCATACAAACGATTGACCCTTCTTAGTCAATTGGGTAAGTGGTGAGGAAATTGTGGAAAACCCGGATACACACCTTTGGTAGTACTCAGATAATCTGAGAAAGCTCCGTATATCTTTTACTGTTCTGGGCTGTCACCATTCCTGTACAGTTTTGCCCTTCTCAGGGTCAACTGCAATGCCATTTCCACCAATGATATGTCCCAGAAAGGATACTTCCTTCATCCAGAAATCACACTTGGAGAATTTGGCATAAAGCTGGTTCTTCCAAAGTGTTTCCAAGGCGATCCTCAGATGCTCCTGGTGGGAATCCTCATCTGGTGAATAGATCAGAATGTCATCTATAAAGACTACCAAAAAAGTGTCCAAGTAGGGACTGAACACACGATTCATCAAGTCCATGAATGTTGCTGGTGCATTTGTCAGTCCGAATGGCATCACGATATACTCATAATGTCCGTATTGTGTGCAAAATACAGTTTTTGAAATATCTTCCTCTTTTACTCGCATCTGAAAGTAACCCGATCTCAGATCAATCTTAGAAAAGACTTTGGCTCCTAGGAACCGATGAAACAGTTCATCGATACTAGGAAGTGGGTACTTATTCTTTATCATTACCGCATTCAGCCTCATATAGTCGATGCACAACTGTAGTGTACCATTCTTCTTCTTTACAAACAATACTGGAGCACCCCATGCTGATGTGCTCCACTGAATGTAGCCTTTTTCTAGTAATTCATAAAGCTGTATCTTCAGTTCATTCATCTCCACTATCGGTATGCGATAGGGAGGAATTGATATCGGTGTAGCCCCCAGCTGAAGTAGTATCTCAAACACTACCTCCCACTCAGGTGGCATTCTTGGTAAATCCTCTAGAAAGACCTCTGGAAAATAATGCATAATAAGAATCTTCTCAAGTTCCATGCACGTAATTGCATCATTAAGTCTTTGGTACTCTTCCTCATCCATGAATGGGATCTAATCCATGACCTATAATTCCATGCTATGCTTGATGATCTCTTAGTCCAGTGGTGCAGAAACATGTACAGTCTCACCGGCAAGTACTATGTAATGCTCGGTGCAATCTATCTGTACAGAGTTCTTCATCAACTAGTCCATATCGAGTATCATGTCATACTTAGGTGTATTTAACACCAATAATTATGACCGTATCTGTTGCCCACTGATGGTTAATACACATCATTTTGCCACATCATTCAAAAATGAAAACTGAACTCTGGCAGTGCGTACCATGAAAATAGCAGATAGATGAATCATAGGTAGTCATAATGATGTTGCGTAATCCTGTGAGATAATAGATATAGATGCACCTATGTTGAAAAGTGCAAGTGCAGTAATACCATTAAGCAACAATTTACCTGCTAGTACACCACGTTGTGTAGTGGTGTCTTGTTGTGTGGAGTCATCATGCTCTATCTGATAAAGTCATCCAGGTCTTGGTTGCTATTAGACAGATAGTTGTGTTTGTTGTTGTCTCTAAGGTTGAGATCTGGTGTTACAGCCACCACGGTCAGATGACCATTTTCCGATGTATTGTACCCGATGGTCAGGCTTCTTGCCCATCAGAGTTCGGATTCAATGTTTAAAGTTTGAATGGTGGTAGTTTTTAGGGTTGAGAATTGTATGTATGGTGTGTTTAATGTTCTATAATGTTGTGTATATGATGATATGTTAAGTGTTAGTAGGGATAAACAAGTTTTACAGAATTCAGGTTGTCCGTACGAACCCTGGGTGACGCACGCCTAATGGAAGGCGATCGCCTGAGGTTCGAAACTAGAGGAATAAAAATGGGCAGGAGCCCGGGTGAGTCACGGGAGACTCTCCGTAAGGAGCGGATGATCACCTGCACTCCATAAAAGGTTCAAGGCAGGGGTTCGGGCAACCGCCAGGCGAATGGAGCACAGTGAAGGGCGATCGCCTGACCTCCAAAAGCAGGAAAAATAGAGAGTCGGGCGACCACCGGGTGAAAGGAATGTCATGATGGGCGATCGCTTGACCCCCAACATGTGAGAAACAGGAGCGTGGGCGAAGGGCAGGCGAGCGGATTTATGTTCCAGGTGATCGCCTGACACTCTTGGGAACAAAACTCTGCTGGGTTTTAAACCCGAAATTACAGAGAGAAATTCATTTTCCCACTTCATCTTCAACCTTCAGCTCTCCAACTCGAACCCAACCCTCCCAAACCTCCATTCCTTCATTTCTAACCCCAAAATTTGAGGGAGAAGCTTGTTTCATGCGAGGATCATTGTGGAAACAAGTTTGCAATAGGATTCAAGCTCCAACAACAATGAATCTGTGGATTTCAAATTTTGGGCGAAATTAAAGGTTTGTATTTATGAAGTTTCTTGGTATATTTGAACTGGTAGACATGTTCTAATGATGTAGTAGAGTTAAAAACATGTTTTACATCATTGATTTGGCCTGAATTAAGGAATTCGAATTCTAGGGTTCATGGGTGAGGATGAACAAAAATTAGGGGATTGATGAATTGAAGTCAAATTAGTGTTATTGGGTGTATTTGGAGAAATATTAATACTTGGAATTATGTCCAATTCATGCTTAATAATGGAGCTAAGGCAAAGTTCATAGGAATTGGTGTAGGATTAAGGTGTCCTGTTATGATATTTTCATTAATCAGTTATGTTTATATGATGTTTCTAAGCAACTGTAATGCTTGGAGTGATGTGCAAATCATTGTGTATGATGATTTATGAGATAAGTTTATAATTGGGTAATTTTATAAAAAGGTGAATAGTGATGGGAAGGTGGAATGTACGAGTATGGATGATCTTAGAATAGGTCATTAAGAATGCATATGAAGTTATATAGAGTTTGGATAAAAGGTTGTTCATTTTGGGAATTTTAGCCAAAATGTTCCAATGGAGAAAAGCTAAGGTTAAGTGATGAAAATTGCTAGATAATGATGGAAGTGAAAATGCTTAAAGGTTAAGTATGGAATATGAAAAGATTAGAAGATTTTGGTACTTTTCAGGAAATGGCCAGAAAATGGAAATTTGTTAAGTGTCGGATTGGGTAAAGATGAAATGATAGATATTGATTATGAATCACTTATGTGATTGTTCAGAGCTAGTGTGGGTTGCTAGAGCATCCAAATAAAGACTACCAAGGACAATTACCGGTAGTGCATGCGAAAGTGATTGGATTTCGGATTGGATTGCTATTACTTCCAGGTAAGGGTTTAACCTTCTTAAATACGTATTACGGTAATGCTTAGTGCCATTTTAGTTGGTTAAGATCAGTCTTAGATCGGTGGTGGGGTCTATTACTGGTTCCATGGTAGAGGTAACGGTGTGCAGGTACATGGATAATGCAACGGTTCTGTGCATCTTTGTGACCACCGAATCCAATGATTGTGATGTGATGGGAATGGTTCTGTGAGTCTCCATGATCATGAACCTTATGTGTGTGATGTGATGTGTCGTGGTTCTGTGAGTCTTTGTGACCCTGAACTTAGTGTTTGCAGCACAACGTGCCACAGTTCTGTGAGTCTATGTGACCACCGAACCATTTGTGTTTGTGACACTGTAACTATGGGTGTGATGTTTCATGGTTCTGTGCATCAATGTGACCACCGAGCTAACTATTTGTGACACAACGTTTCATGGTTCCGTGAGTCAATGTGACCACTGAACCCTCTGTGTTTGAGACACGATTATTGGGATGTGATTTCACTATTAGTGCGATGATGATAGTTATTAAGGGTGCTAGGCCCTCGCTGGTACCATGCGCATCTGTGTGATTGTGTGAAAATGTGTTACTCCCTATGGTATGAAAGAGGATCATGGGAAGCCGTCATGGTGTGTGAGATGGACTATAATATGTACTCCCGTATATCATGTGAAGAATGTGTGCATTGCATACACGTATTCATGAGCATCATGGTTTATGTAGGACACTGTGTTACGCCCACCCTAGAAGTACTATTGATTTCCGATATAATGTTACCAGAATTTGATTATGAGAATTTTCGGGACTTGGGAATTTATGTAAATATGATAATGGGAATGTATTAAATGTGTCGAGGAGTTATCTGAATGTTGTTATACAAAGTTTTGGGAATGTACAATATTTTAAGGGTCCCGGGCTATTTTGCCAAAAAATGGATTCAGAGGGCAAAATGGTCAACTTTGGAAAAAAGTTAGAAAAATTATATGTTGCGCTTGGACATGTGAGGACGGTGGTTTTATGGGCTTGGATGGTCAAATGTTGTTGGGCTTAAGTGAATGGAATGGATTTATTAAAGGAAAAGAAAATAAAGAAATAAGAAAGAAGTGAAATGATTATGGAAACTTAGATGGTTTTCCTAATGTCAACAATCCGAAGGTGGATATCTAGATAAGAATCCTATCTAAGGGTGTAGGATGATTTGGATGAAGATAATGTGCAACATTATCTTAAGGAAATACAAGAAAGGAAAAAGAAAATCAATTATGTATTATGATATAAGTAAGGCTAAGTAGTAGAAAGAAGAAAGAGAAAACAAACTCTTCTTCTCTCTCAAATGGCCCGACCGAATATTCAAGGAGTAACCATGGATTTTTATTCATTTGATCTTCATCTCTAAGCTTCTAGGATCAAATTTCATCAAGGATTAAGGAGGTAAGGTGATTGTTTAAGCTAATATTCAAGTTGTAATGGTTAGGATTTTGGAAATAATCCTTCCTCCATTTCTTTTGGTGAAGCCAAAAATCAAATGGATTCTTGGCAAATTTTCTTCAACTCATCTCTTCATCTCATCAAGGTAAGCTTATGATTAAGTTATGAGATGATTATTATGAATATGATTGAAGGAAAATCATGTATGTTGTGATTTGAGTTGAAAGCATGTTGGTATGAGATTTATGGAAGCATGATAAACATGTTTTATGCTTGGATGATTATGAAAAGCATGTTGGTTTGGTAATTTAGCATGAGGCCGAAAATGATGAAGGGATTTGCATGTTTAAGTTGGTTGATTTTTGATGTAGGAATGATGTTAGGTTGATGTTTATGATGGAATAAGTTGATGGATTAAGTTGGAAAATAAATATTGAGAAAGAATCATGAAGGCTGAAAGGTTGCCTTTATGTTTGGTGAATGTTGTGTTGATTTTGGTTGATGAAGTATACATTAAATGAAGTTTAGGTGAAGCAAAAAAAGGTTAAGGGTTTAAGTAGCAAGTTGGAAGAAGTTTGGGTTATGAATGAAAAGAGGCCGAAAGTTTCGGTCCTAAAACCGAAACTTTTGGCTGTTTTGGAAAATTTCGTATTTTATGGATTAAGTGTCATTTTATGAAGTTAATTGGTATTTTGGTTAAGGAAATAAAGCTTAAGGATGAAAGATGGCACTTTTAAGAAGTTTGGGGAAAAGTTGAAGTAAAACTAAAATGTTTGGTAAAA
Source organism: Daphne laureola (assembly GCA_038382905.1). NCBI lineage: Eukaryota > Viridiplantae > Streptophyta > Magnoliopsida > Malvales > Thymelaeaceae > Daphne > Daphne laureola. Next base: position 8,791 of record JBBYHH010410258.1, read on the forward strand.
AACCGAAACTATTGGTTGAATTTTGGTAATTTGGTGTTTTGGTGAAAAAGTTTCATTTTATGGATTTAAATGATAGGTCGGTAAAGGAAATAAAGGTTAAGTATGAAAAAAGACACTTTTGAAAAGTTTAGGGTGGAAATGATTGAAAGCTGAAAGTTTCGGCCTTGGTTGAATAAATGCAGGAAATCGGCGGTTTTATGGGTGATTAATTGTTTTAGTTGAAAAAGTTGATAAAAATGGAATTTTTGTAACTTTATGAAAGTTTTGGGTAAATTTTCACCTTGGGAGAAAGTTTGGGTATTATTGTGCAATTTGGTTAAAAGTTAAGGAAAAGTTCACTAAGAAAGTAAAAAAGTGAAAAGTAAGGAAAAGTATGGAATAAGGGAACTTTTTCTATATTTGGCATTATGTGAAAGTTATGGGCCGAATAGTAAGTTTTTAAAAAGGTTAGGGACTTAAGGTATAATTATAAGGATTAAGGTGAAAAGGTTACCTTTTAAGGATAAAGCATGAAGTGGTTGACTTTTAAGTTAAAAAATCAACTTTCTATATTTATGGAAAAATGTGAACTTTTTGTATAAAGTTCAAAGAATAAAGGTTATGATGAAGGTTATGATATGTTTGGAAAAGTATGTTAAGTATGAAATTTTAGTTATAAACAAAGATTCTGCATGTTATGTTTTGGATATCGGGATAGGTTCTGACAGTGCCGGATTATTCTGCAGAATTATTCCTGGCACGTCAGGATCTGATATTCTAGGTAAGGGGATTAACTTTCTTAATATGCAATATCAGTTTTCCTTATGCATATTAGGCTAGTTAATGGCTAGTACTCGGGTCGAGGGTGGGACCCAATGACTCCCGGGGGATAGGGCTAGTTACACGGTAAGATTAGTAATATACAGGTACTATGTTTCTGGTGGCTATATGTTATGATATGCTATGTTCTGCCTCTCGCCTGATTATAATCATCAGGTTGTTACTTACAACAGTTATGTTATGTTATGTTACGTGTGTCGGTTATGGTTATGGCCGCAGACTAGTATATCTATGTATATACATATTGTTACAACCACCAAAGTCCGGTAATGAATTTCCGGCGTAGAGTGGCCGACGGTCAAGTCAATTCATTGATTAAAGCTTGAAATAAGGGTTAAGGTACACGGTAATGGTTAATTTCTAAGTTTAAATGGTAGTTCGGGCTATGTTTATCGCATGTTATGGTTTGATTGTTATATGGGTTGTTAGATAATGGTATTTTGAGTGTTTTGGTTAAGTGTGGTGGAAGAAAACAGGTTAAACAAGGTCAGATGATCTGGGTGACCGGCGGGCGACTCATGCCAAATGGTAGGTGATCGCCCGAGGTTCACAACTGGAGGTTGGAAAATGGATAGCAGGTCGGGCGAGTGGGGGGTGACTTGTCGCTGAACGCGGGCGATCACCTGCACTCCAAGCAGGCCAAGGCAGGAGCACGGGAGACCGCCGCAGCGGGTGATCGCTCGATCTCCAAAATGAACGGGATAGGAGTGCGGGCGACTGGCGGGCGATGAGATATGAATCACGGGCGATCGCCCGACGTCCCTGGATGCGAATTTAACTGGGTTTTAAAACCTGAAATCTGAAACAAAAATCATAAGTTAACTTCGTCTTCAACTGCCAGCCTCTGTGAAACTCAACCTTAACCTTCCCTAACATCCCAAATCCTCAATCCTTGACCAAAATTCGAAGGAGAACCTCCTTCCATGCGTGATTTTCAAGCAAAGTGAAGAATCTATGGAGTTTGACTCGAATCTTTCACCGGTTGGTTGGATTTCAAAAATTAGGTTAGTTTTCTAAGTTGTTGATTCTGAGGTTTATTGGTTCAATTGGAAGGACAAACATGTTCTACTAAGTAATTGGAGCTAGGAACATATTCTACTTTGTTAATTCCGCATGAATTGAGCAAATTGGAATTTTAGGGTTTATGAACAGTGTCTGCATTTTTAAGGGGATCATTTACCTAAGGTCAAATTAGTGTTATTGGGCATATTTGGAGCAACATTAACACTTGGAATGTTGGCCAATTGTGGCTAGAACATAGACCTAAGGCAAAATGAATAAGATTTTGTGGAGGAGTAAAATGTTGTAATTTGATGAATTGTCGATTCAGTTATCTTGGGATGATGGTTTTGAGCAACTTTAATACTTGAAGTGAGTTTCAAATTGTTACACCCACCGTAAGCCGATGGAAATTTCGTTCACCAGAGCTCGGGTAAGTGACCAAGGTATGTGGGAGAATATTAATCTCGGAGTTTAAATCGTGTTTAAGTTCGTAATGCAGCGGGTGCGGGCGAGCGACGGGCGATCCGCACCGAAGGGCAGGCGATCGTAGGAGGTTCGAAAAAGGAAAATGAAAATGGGCAGGGGCCCAGGCGACCGGGCAGGCGAGACGACCTCCCTGCCAGACGATCGCCTAGCCCCCAAAGTGAAAAGGGACAGAGGCTCAGGCAACCGGCCAGGCGAGCGAGGCTCTTGGTAGGCGATCACCTGAACCTAAAATTGAAAGTGGGCTGATGGTCAGGCGACCGGCCAGGTGAAGGGGGGCCTGGTGCAGGCGATCGCCTGACCCATAAAACGAAATGGCCAGCGGGCCAGGCGACCGGCCAGGCGAATGGAGCCTGGTGCAGGCGATCGCCTGACCCCAAGCGATCGCCTGAACCCAGGCAATCGCCTGACCCCAGGTGAAACAAGATAGGGGACCAGGCGAAGGAGAAAACGACGGAGAAAAAGGGCAGGCGATCGCCTGGAACCCCTGGACAGAAAATATAACTCGGGTTTTAAACCCGAAAACTTGGTGGATTTCATTTCTTCTTCATTCTCCAGTCTCCAAACTCGACCCCA
>JBBYHH010410589.1:0-11668 GCA_038382905.1 Daphne laureola
AACGGATTGTAACAATTTATGAGAAAGTTTTTTACTTAAACATTAAGTCTTTATTAAAAGAACGTACAGTAAGTTCAAGAAAAACAAAATGTAATGAAACTAAGAGAATAGGACAGACTCACAAATATAAAGCATGTTATTTTTTGGAAGTATTTAGAACAGTGGGGGAGCTTTTTTAAGAGTTTAATAACACAAAAAAACATAATAATAACCGGTCACTAATGTAAGTGATTGTCAAATGTTTTACCCCCATAGTCCAAATAATTGCATTTATATCGGTGGTCTAGAAAGAGATACAGAGGACGGAAGTATGTGACAATAACTTTTGGGGATTATATGTAAAGTGTACTTTAATTAGGGGGTTCATTAAAGAAATTAAGGAATTGGGGAGGCGGGGTTTTTGTGCCACCTTTAAAAAAGATGGAGGACATTTTTAAGACTTTTGAAAATAAATCTTGCACTGCTAGTCCATAAAGCATGTCTATTTTCATGTTTTCACCCTTATGTCCTGAATACCGTCATTGGTACCATTCTTAACAAAACAAGTCAGGTGGCCTAACCGTAGAACTGTTAATTCTATGGATCTTAATGGTAAGAGTTTTCAAGATTGAGGAATAATGTTGATTTCACACATGCATTCTAGATGAACAGTGAAAAATAATTATATATATTATATTTTAAATTTACTTCAGTTACCGGAGGAATTATAAATATTCTACTGTTATGATTAAAGTATTTGTATTTTTTGCATCAAATAAAAGAAGAACACAAAAAATGCTTCCTCTTTTTCCCCTTTCAATTTTTTTTAATAATGCTTATTATTTTCATTTTTTTTATTTTCTTAAGTAGCTTATTCTTCTATTTAATAATAAATAATGAAGGTTTTGAAAACTTAAAATTTACGTCAAATTTCATTTTTTATATTTATTTCCGTTCAAAGAAATTTAATTTTTTTTAGTGTGGATATAGTGTGCCATAAGCACACTCTATCTGCGTATAGATAGAAGAAGGAAGGAAGAACACGGTCCAACTTGTCACCTTGTTTGTCGGTGATGATTCCAAAATTGTCAAATCCACGATGATCTATCATTCCTTCCTCCCGGAGCAACCAAATTAGACATAAATCAAACTGATCCACCTTCTTCGCGAAATCAACAAAACTAGCAACGAATCCAACCGACCCCCTTCTTCCGGTGACAAAAAACACTAGTCCCGATACATTTGTTCAAGCACCCAAAATGATGCTCGCCGACACCACAATGATGCATTGCCGATGCACTATGATGCGCTTCGATAACAACATGATGCATTCATTTCTGATGACTTTGATGCAAATATTTCATTCTACAACACATAGTGATGGGCTTGAGTATGACAATGATGCATTTCACTTGGTGTTATGATGCTCTCCCATAATAACATGATGCACTCGTCCTGATGATGATGCTGCACTTTGTTCAACCGCCCATAGTGATGCTCTCATGCTATCAAATGATGCTCTTTGGTCTAGTAATGATACATTCCCATTGCACTATGATGCTCTCATCTACAAACATGAAAATCCCAAAAATGACTTAATAATGCACTATGTCCCATTAATGATGCACTTCATGAATGATCCACTCCATCTTTCAAAAATGATGCACTCTCAATGAAGTATAATACATACATTTTATTCAACCTTTTAAAATGATGGAGTGCTTAAACTGATATTCTATGTGATTAAAATGTTGCTCCCTTTGATTAGTATGATGAGCTCAACAATTAAAATAAGGCTTTCTTCTATTTGACAACATAGTATGATGTCTTGGTTCAAAATGATGCGCTTGATGTCACGAATGACGCTCTCTGTTTTAAGTAAAATGCACTACCTTATATGCATCATTTTGATACTTAATTATGCACTCATTTTCTTCAACCTCCCGCGATGATGCGTTTGGTGACCACAACGATGCACTCCCGTTGCACTATGATGCTCTCCCTTCAAGCATGATGCACTTGTCCTGATGACTTAATGATGCACTCATTTTCTTCAACTTTTCAAAACGACGTGCTTGGTGACTAGAATGATGCTCTTGCATAAAAGTATGATGTGCTACCTTACAAACATGATGCACTCGTTATGATGACTGACTGATGCACTCATTTTCTTCAACCTCCCAAAGTGATGCCTTTGGTGATCACAATGATGCACTCCCGTTCCACTATGATGTTCCCCCTTACAAACATGAAGCACTCATTTTGATGACTTAATGATGCATTCATTTTCTTTAACTTTTCAAAATAATGCGTTTGGTGACTAGAGTGATACTCTCCCTTTCCAGTATGATACTCTCCCTTATAAACATGATACACTTTCCCCCACTAATAATGAATTCTAGCTCACACATGATGCACTTCCTCTCCCGAATGATGAACTCAGATGATACACTCCATTCTCCAAAATGATGCACTCCATGTGAAATGATACTTATGTGGTGCAATATGATTCTTCTTTCACTAAAACAATATCTTATTCCATATGCTTCATCTAATACTCTTCTGATTCATCATCAATTGCCATTATTAACTACATTCTGATAGCTTTGAACATTAATTATATGCAATTCATGGTTACAACATTTTTATAAACAGGTGCATCATAGTGAGTCGATAACGCATCATTAAGGTATGTAGTCCCATCATTAAGGTATGTAGGTGCATCATAATTATGTCATGTGCAGTAAGTTGCAGCTTTGAGTAGTGGGACAAATTGCGTCGTTCAGCTCTAGAAATGGCTGGGAATGGAGCGTCTGTAGCTGGGGAAGTGATTGGCTATTTTGACGTGGTCGATTGCCATCTTGGTTGGCGGATTTCACTGGGTCTGATAGCGGGTTGTCTGAACGGATATATTAAAATTTCCGCCATTAATGAAGAATGATGAATCATGATCATTTGTAAGAGGGGGTGGAACCTTGTGGATACAGTAGCCTTTTTTGGCATCGAGAGTGGGATTTGGGGGTGGAACCCTTTTGAATACCTTAGCCTTTTTTACCTCAGGGTGGAAGGGGGTGGATGATGTGACTCCTTATGGGATTTAAAGGAAACACAACAAAAGTAGGATCTATGTTGCTTGGAAAGTAACGAGACTCAAAATGTATGGCCGCTAACACCTTCTTTCAACAAGATTTATGAAGGCAATGATAGTGATATGCCAAGGGGTAGATGATGGATTCAACACCTCCTCACTATTAAGTGTGCAATATAGGATCTAAGTAGACTTGGCAAAAATGAATATGTCTCAAGAATTGAGTGCAAAAAAATATAGGAAGGAAAGAATAGAGAATTTGCTCTCAAAAGACTAATCTTATCTTTTTTAAATTATATGTCTGCAACTAAAGAAATCATCCCTATTTATATGTAGTAAATGGTCCTAGGATAGAGAGGATGTGCCAAGGAATATTCCTTTTAGCACACTTCACACATGTGAACTAAATAAAAATATAAAGAAAAGAAATTACAATAATAAATAAACTTTCTCTTCCATTTATTATCTAATTTATTCTTTAATTTATTTCTAGCTATTTTTAAGTTATGTTGGAGGGTAGCTTAATGTTTTGGTCAAATTTGGCCAGTGCTGAAATGTTTCATTTCTTCATTTTTGGCGCCAAATTTGGATGTAGAAAAGTTGAGTCTCTTTTATAAGTTCCTTGTGACCCGAAAGCTCTTCTATTGCTCCAAAATGTATAAGTTGGTCCTCGAATTCTTCAAACCTTTCCTAATGAACCTCCACCTTTTTTAATGTACTAATGATCATGGTAAGAGTCTCTTTTGCTCATTTTTCCCTTGATCTTGTGAGAGGTCCTCCAAGTCATTCCAATTGGTTGTTAGTCTTCTTGATTACATCATCCTCCCCCACTTGTGGAGCATCTATCCTTGGATTAATGTCTTCCAATTCACCAATGAAAGGAGACAACACATATTAAATGTATAATGCACATTGTAGAAATCAGTAGGAAGATAAAATTTGTAAGAATTCTCCCTTTTCTTTTGAACCACTTGGAATGATCCATCTTCACATGGACTAAGCTTGTTCTTTTGCGCTTGGGAAAATATTTCCTTCATTAAGTGAAGGGATACCAAATCTCCTAGTTCAAAGGAGATGATCTTCCTTCCACAGTTGAAATTTCTTGTGTAGGATGCATTTTTATTATCGATTCTTTCCTTCACCTTTATGTGCAAGTCCTTCATCTTCTTAACTTTTATCTCTGCATCTGCATGAAAATTATCATTCACAGGAAGTGGTATTAGATCCAATAGAGTTAATGGATTAAAACCATATACAAGTTCAAAAGGAGAATAAGAAGTAGTAGTATGGTATGATCTATTATAAGAAAACTCCACATGTGACAAACACTCTTCCCATAATTTCAAATTTTTCTTAAGGAGGTTAGTAAAAGTGCAATCAAAATCCTATTTGTTACTTATATTTGGTCATCTGTTTGAGGGTGACTTGAAGTAGAAAATAAATATTTTTTATAATGAATTACCAATCAACGACCCAAGTATGCCGAGAGAGGAAGAACCAACGACCTGCAAGATAAGAGAGAGAGAAGATTCAGGCGTAGAGGAGAGAAGAGAAGGTGGATATGTAGTATGTACCTTTTGTGTAGTAGGTACCACCCAATATATAGGGTGGTACCGGGGCCCTTTAAGGAGGGTATGATGATTGGGATTTGGGCCATTAATATGGCTATGTTTGGAGAGAGCCATTACGGGTGCTATAGATCCATTTGACATCTTGGAGTGGTTAAATATTGGGGGACGAATCACATACCCTGATTATGCCTATCGAGGCACTCTCGTTCGAGGTTACTATTACATACGAGGGGATATCGCCTCTTACCTCCTCGTTATGTTTGATGGACCGGGCCACTTGGTGGCCCATATATATCAGTATGTCCCCCCAAAGGGAGCATGGATTCTAGTCCTTGTGCTCCATTGTTTTCATAATTTAGGTCATGAGCCTTATGCTTGTGGCGACGGTGAAGACCCAGATATGAACAAGAGGAAGGTGAATTGGCTTTAAAATAGACTTAAAACCTTTTGGCTTTGTAACCAAAAACCCTTTAATTCCTCATAACAACACGTTGATAAACCAGAGTTGAAAACACTTACAGCAGCAAGGTATCAACACGTTGATGGTCAGCACTGATAGGAAATGTAAAGCAGAGTGAAGTACACAAAGATTTGTAGAGGTTCGGTCTAACTTGACCTACGTCCTCTCCTCAAGACACACTTGAGATTTGCTTCACTATAACTGAGGCCTAACACACATGGCTTATACAGAGTTTTCCAAACACACAAGACTTCACCAAGGCTGCCTGAGACACTTGACTTTTTGCCAATGCCTGACTAACAAGACTTTAAAAATGGATGCCCAACACACAAGACTTTACACTAATATTTCCTAACAAACAAGACTTGGAGTGATGACAGTAGACTGTGATCAACCTATTAATAGAGCACACTATCAACCTAATTCCTCTTTCTTGGGAAGTTTCACTTGATCGGTCATGTAGAACTGGTCTAACAAAACTAACTAGTGAAGTTGATCTATGTAAGCGCAGAAGAGTAAGCCTTTTACTATGATATATGTAGAACAAAAGGCTTCTCTATAGGATGACTCTTTGTAGTAGGCAAAACTAATGCTGATAATCTTATGGATGCTTGGAGCTTTGTGAATGTAGGCTAGAAAGTGTCTTTGATCTTTGTGAATGTATAGGAGATGAAGAGAACGTACCGAGTGATCGTTATGTTGTGTGTGTCTCTTTCTTCTTCTTCTTCCTTCTTCTTCCTTCTTCTTCTTCTTCTTCTTATTTTATAGGCTTTAAAATGGTTGTAGATGGGTAGGAGCATCTTCTAATCTTTATATAGTCATTGTGTACAAAATCTTTCCTTTTTGCACTCTTTGAATGTTGGCTAATTGATTTCTAGCCATTGCAGATCTTTGCAACATTCTCTCATCTTCCATCAATGTGTTGATGAAGACTGGCTTCAATAACTTGATGGATTTTCTTCTTCAATCCTGATTAATTTTGAGAGCTTCAGACTTGAATATCTTATCTCGTCATTGTAGCTCAGTAGTGGAGTGGATAGATTTGTGTTTGAGTGCTTCATGGCTTGTAGAATTTGAAGCTTGTCTTTTGAGTATCTGGCCATCAACGTGTTTATGCATACTGCATCACACGCTTTTGTGATTTATTTTCTTTTATGAGCTAATTGCATCTTTATCATTTAATTTCATCGTGATCTGATAGGATATTTATCTGAAAGTTTCCATATCCTTTTTCTCCAACACAAAATCTTCAATTTCCTATGAATGTGGTTAAGAAACAAGTCCACATTAATCATGAATTTGGATCAAAATGTATGTGTACTGAAATATTCAATATAGATAAAAAAACACATGATTTCTTGTAATTTTAAGTATTTTGCATTTTAATCCCAACATTTTTTAGCTTCCTGGTGGCGGCCCGTTGGTGTGGACCACCACGATCTTGAGCCTTTATCCTCTAGTCTTGGTCATAGATGATTCCATGCCTCTATGGGGTTGGAGAATCTGCATAAGGAATAGAGTCTGTAGACCGTGATGGAGTTTTTCCCGATAGAGGGTCCTCTGATCCTTAAGTCAGTAGGAGAATTAGGTAAAACAAATGTGTGAGACCTAGGGCAGAGTGAATAGTTACCTCAAATGATTAAATGATGTGAGCTTATATAGTCTTGTCTAATACGGTGACACATCTGTAATATTTTCTCTAAAAGATGCAGCTAGTGTTGAAGGAGACGTGGTGGTGTAGGCCAGGAGGCCGGCTATCAAGTCTTTATATCCTGAAGATAAGCTGCTAGGCTGGGTGTCGTGCATTCGGGTTATCTGTGTTCAGTCATTTTTAATGCGCCTCCTTTCCTGGGTCATTGACTTAACTTATGGTGGGACATTCTGGCCTGGTTTGTGAGATTGGGGCTATCAGCAATCAGGTCCCCCCCATTACAATCTGGCGGAATGGAAGGACTCTAGATACTTCAAGGCAAGTGGGGTTGTGAAGTTCTCGGGGCCTTTTGAGTGACCCCCATTTGGTATCCTGGATGCTATGCATTTGGGTTTTAGAAAACTGGGACCTTTTGAATGGCCCCCCTTGGTATCTCGGATGCGTAGCATCCAAGCTTTAGAAAACTGGTACCTCATAAATGTCCCCCCTTGGTATCCCGAATGCTATGCATCTGGGCTTTATAAATTTGGGACCTTGTAAATGGCCCCTCTTTGGTATTCTAGTTGCATAGCATTCAGCCTTTAGAATTCTGGGGTCTTTTGAATGGCCCCCCTTTGGTATCTTGGATGCTAGACATCCGGGCTTTAGAGAACTGGGGCCTCATAAATATACCCCCTTTGGTATCCTAGATGCTATGCATCCGGGCTTTAGAATTCTGGGACATTTTGAATTTCTCCCCTTTGGTGTCCCAGATGCATAGCATCCGGGCTTTAGAAAACTGGTGCCTCATAAATGGCCCACTTTTGGTATCCCGAATGTATAACATCCAGGCTTTACAATTTCCAATCATTTTCCTTCGAGGCTATGGCTGTTGCTCTCCTTTTTTTGGAGTGTGAATCTCGAGACACGTTTGTAACCAATAGTTTGGGTTGATTTCCTTGCGATGTTTTGTTTTCCCGAACTCACCTTAAGTAGTTGAGAGTTGGAGAAGAGTTTCTCATTCTTGCACTTGCTCTTAATTCTTGCTTCTAATCTCCCCTTCATTCTTCGAATAATTTTCAATAACGGATCGCTTTACTCTCCGTCAAGCAGTGAGCTTCTTCAAAGGAGGGTGACAAAGAGGAGCTTCTATCGGGGAAAATAGTCTTTCGGTGTTTTTGAGGAAACTACCATTCAGAAGCACATAAGAATTTTTGTGTGTAAAAGTCATTGTTCCTGATCGCATACAACATTAATAGAGTGAAGAGAGGATGTAGGCTTACACCGAACATCTATAAAAATGAGCTTCAAACACTTAACAAATGTGGGAAACAAAAATCCATTCATTAATAGCCCGAAGGGAAGCCCAGAGGTAAAAGGACAAAATCCCAAGCTATTACAATCATGGGGATGAGGGATTCTATTCAAGATTCTAAGTTGGGAGAGGAGCCCGAGGAAGGTTGGGAGAAGGATCAGACACCAAAGACTCCGGAATATCTGAAGGCTAAGAAGAGCTTATTAGCGCTAGAGCCTTGAGGAAAGCATCATCACACCTGGTATCTTTCATTAGCATTTATGCCTGAAATGTCAACCCCTGGGTTAAGCGTCACAAATTGCCTTTGGACAAGACAAAAACCTTCATCGAACTTGAGGAAAACTTTCTTTACAATATCCCGGACCTTCTTTCCGAACTGGGAAATCCTCTCATAATCTACCTTCAAGTCGCCACTGATCTTTCTGTTTTCAGCCTTCATCTTGTCCATGTCAAGCTTAATGAGTCTCCAGGTTTTCAAAGTTCACCTTATACTCACCCACTTCCTTTTTCAGCAGCCGATTCTCCTCTCGGAGCTTAGATTCGGCGTCCTCGTCCTTCTTCAACCTGTCGAGCTTTTCCCTCATGACTTACATGAGGACTTCATTGGCCTTGGTAAAGTTGGCAACCTCCCCATCAGTATCCTCAATCTTCTGGATTCCAGCCCAAAACTAGTGGATCCTTCTGGCTCTTTCGACGATGTTCTAATGAATATAGTCTCCTACTGGCGGTACAAGGTGGTTTTTTACAAGGCGGCAGAGGTTCATGTGTCGATGAAATCTGGTGCCCTAATCGGTTTCTTCCGGCCTACTATTTGAGGGAAATGAAAATGGCTCTGACTTTTCCCTCTCCTTCTACTACCCGTCCCTCTGGGACCAATCTTCTAGTTATCAAGGGGATTGCCCCCGAGGGCTATTGGGATGAATTCGAGCACTTCTGGAGTAAGACTTCTCACGAACTTATGTAAGAGTGGCAGTCAACCTATTTTGTCCCTCGGACTGTCCGAACCAGTGTTTCGAGTCCCGATTGTCACGTCTACAAGCCTAGGGTTCGATGGATGGTGATCTTCAAGGCTCAATTGGAGTGTAGTCTTCGGTTCCCCCTTTCCCTTTCTTTGGCAACTGGATGCTGCTCACGGGGTGGCCATCAATCAATTTAGTCCAAACACCTACTGCTATATCAATGCTTTCCTTGTCCTATGTGGCACTTTTGGTGTCTCCTTGATGCTTTCTACTTTCCTGTAGTATTATAAGGTTATGTCGAAAGTCCAGAGTTATTTTTATTAGTTCAGCCCTCTAGGGACATCCACAATAAAGTATGACTTTGCATGGAACTGCCCCACAAGCCAGAAAGGATGGCATCAAGAATTCTTCTTCATGCAACCGAACTCATCCTAGAAGCTTCAGACTGCGTGGAAGGTGAGAGATCTTGTTGATGTCAAGGTTCTCGGTCGGCTCCTGAAGGATGCTATTTTGAAGGAAACAACACCCTCCATAATAAGCTTCAGAAACTGGTTCCTTGGTTTGGCGATGATCCGAGGGAACTTTTCTAGGTGACACTTCATTGGTGATTCAAAACCCCAGGGCTTCTTTCCTACTCGGGTTTCATTCAGGGTGATCTCGGTGCCTTAGGCATCCGGGTCGCTTCCCCTTATTCACAAGACTTGGCACTCGCCCAATGTCTTTTGCGTTCGATCTCTCATGAGGCATTCCTTGAAGGTTTTTCCCCTTCCTTTTCTTTTAGTTCCTCATCCTCTATTAACTCTAATTATTTATGTCTTTTTTTTAGAGATGGACTTTGATAATTTTGAAGATGTTGACTTTGAGGACGTCTTCTGGGTTTAAATTGAGGATCCTCCTTCTCAAGCTCCTGCTACGGAGCCTGAGTCTTTGAAGAAAAACTTGAAGAGGAAGAAGACTGGTGCCTCCTCCAGCCGTACTGCTACTTTAGTTGAGGAGGTTGTTGATCTCTCTTCATAGGCCGCTAAACTTAGTCAGCTTGATTCCTTCGGGCTCGATGCCTCTCTCCAGTAACTTGAGGGAGATCCTATCTTCAAGATTCCTGAGGGTACAACCATGGATGATGTCTACGAAGCCATGGAATCTCCTGAGGGGAAGTGAAGATGCCTTGCTCTATGGGTATCCGGATGAAGTGAGGTTGAAGTTGCCGATGTAGAATTTTTTGGCTATGCAATGACTTGGTGGGAACAACTCAACAATGAGAGAGCAAGAGGGAACATGCAAGATGTTGACTGTTGGGTGCAACTCAAGGCACTCATGAGAAGGAAGTTTGTGCCACCTTACTATGACTGAGAGTGTTGTAAAAAGCTCTGACATTTGATAGAAGGTAATATATGTGTTGAAGATTATGAGAAGGAACTTGAAGGAGCTTTGATGAGAGTAAACATTTAAGAAGGGGAAGAAGCAAAGATGGCACATTTCCTTTATGGTTTGAGAGGGGATTTTTCAAGAGCCCTTGAGCTTTGTGAGTATAGAAGCTACCAAGAGATGATACAAAAGGCAATCCGCCTTAAGAGGCAAATGAAGAAGATTCCTACATCATCCACCTCCAGCACTCAACATGCCACCCGAAACCCTTGGCCAATATAACCTAACCCTCAGCCTTACCAACCACCAAACCTACCCCAACTCCAACCTCCACCAAGAAATGCTGCTCCTCCTCCTCAGCCTAACCCTAGACCAAACCTAAACCAAGGCTAAAATGCACCTAGACCACAAATAAGGAACATTGAGTGTTTCAAGTGTAGTGGAAATGGACACTATGCATTTGAGTGTGCCAACACGAGAACTATTTTGTTGAGGCCGAATGGAGAAGTGTCTAGTGAAGATGAGTTGGAAGTGCAAGACATTGATGATGAAGAGGAAAGTGACAAGGAGGGAGATGAGCTCTCACCCGAAGGCTACCTTCTTGTTACAAAGAGGGCACTTTATGCTACAACAATGTTGGTTAATGGGAATCAAAGGGAGAAACTCTTTCAAATGGCAAGTTGTGTAGTCTCATTGTTGATGGAGGAAGCTATACAAATGTGGCAAGTAAGAGCATGGTTAAGAAGCCTGGCCTACCATACACTAGGCACCCGAAACCATACTCACTTCAATGGGTGGATGACCGAACCCATGTTAAGGTACTTTTTGAAGTTAAGGTGCCTTTGAAGATTCAGAAGTATGAAGATGAGGTTACTTGTGATGTAGTGAAGATGCATGCTTCTCACATCTTTCTTGGGAGACCTTGGCAATATGACAAGGAGGCCATTCATTTTGGGAAGAGCAACAAGTACACACTTACCCATCTTGGCCGAACCATCAACTTTCTTCCTTTGTCACCTATGCAAGCATATGAAGATAAAAAACACTTGTTAAGTGAGAATGAGGGGAAGGAAAGCAAATAGGGAAGTGAGAAGAAAAAGAAGAAAAAGAAGGTTCAAGGAACCAAAAAAGAAAGGAAAGAGTGTGCATTGGAGGGAAACGCAAGTGAGGTGAGCGAAAGAAAACAAGAGAGTATCCTTTTACTAGGAAATTGAGAGAGACGTCAAAAAGGCTTTCCTAGCTAGGAAAACTTATTTTCTCATGATTCCAACTCATTGCATGCTAACACTTGATAACATCTC
>JBBYHH010410699.1:0-11666 GCA_038382905.1 Daphne laureola
GTTCAGCTACTTATAGCTGAGGTGAGCTAAAGTGAGCTACTTCTAGCTAACTTTGAGCTCCCACTTAGCTTCACAAGAACAAGTACCATCTCAAAAGTATCTTGGTGTGACAATAATTCCTACAAAGAGACACCAACAGCAACTATTGTTGTAGCTTCACCAGATGTGTTCTGTTTGAGTACAGGATGTTCTTCTGATTCTTCTTACCCCATTGTCACTCTATCAAACAGGAAGGATGTGAAGTTCCTCTACCATCCATTTGTGAAAGAGACAGCTTTGAAGTTCACTTCTCAGGAGATGGATAAAGATCTACTGAAAGCTACAGACTGGTTACTAAATTTTGAAGCCAAAGAGAACAAAGAACCAAAGTAAGTTAATAACATATTAATTGTATGCAATAGACGTATTAGTATTTGCTAAAAAATTCTTTCTCTCTCTGCAGGAATGTTTTTGCTAGATGGAATGACATTATTTTTTCGTTTAAGGAGTTGAAATCCTTGGACAAGGAAACCTGGGTCAGTAATGATATGATTGACTTTTGGTATCTGTATCTCCAACAATGCAATACCAAAGAGCATACATTTTATTTAACCACCAGAGTTGGTGTAAGTAATTTTTTCTTCTATTGTTCTATCTGGGTGTCATGTTTTCTTCTATTAGATCAACTTGTTTTTCTTGCCTGATCATTATTTCTCTATCTGGGTGTCACGTTTTCTTCTGTTTGGATCAGCTTGTTTTTCTTAGCTAAGCATTATTGTTCAGTCTGGGTGTCATGTTTTATTCTATTGGATCAACTTGTTTTTCTTGCCTGATCATTATTTCTCTGTCTGGGTGTCATGTTTTCTTCTATTTGGATCAGCCTGTTTTTCTTAGCTGATCATTATTGTTCAGTCTGGATGTCATGTTTTCTTCTTTTCGAATCAGCTTGTTTTTCTTGCCGGATCATTATTGTTCAGTCTGGGTGTCATGTTGTCTTCTATTTGGATAATTATTTCTCTGTCTGGGTGTCATGTTTTCTTCTATTTAGATCAGCCTATTTTTCTTAGTTGATCATTATTGTTCAGCCTGGGTGTCATGTTTTCTTCTTTTCGGATCAACTTGTTTTTCTTGCCCGATCATTATTGTTCGGTCTGGGTGTCATGTTATCTTCTATTTGGATCATTATTTCTCTGTCTCGTTGTCATTATTTGTTTATCCTTTCATTCATTTCATTTAATTACTATAGGTTTCTATTGAAAGAAGAAGATCTGAAATGGATCAAGTTGTCCAAAGGAAATAAATTCAAAAACAGAAAAGAGACAGTATTGTAGAGATTGAATAACCTTGAAATGGAATTGACAATTCACAATCTTGAGGGCTTCAAAAATGCTAAGATGGTACTATTTATTTCATTACATAATGAGTTTTATGATTTGATGCTTTCATTTTATTGAGTCTTATATAATTATAATGAGGTTTATACAATTATGCAGATTTATTTCCCTTGCATAAAGAATGAACAATATTTTCTTATAGTGTTTAATTTTGAGAAGAATGATATCCACTTTCTTGATAATTTGAACCAAACTAGAGTGCAGCAGCATAGTTACTTGATATCTGATCTGGTAAGTTTTCTTTTATTTTTTCTTGATAACGTTTTATGATCCCAAGTAATTTGTAGTGTTTAATGTTTGGGATGACTTGTCTGTTATTCTCAGAGAGAGTGTTTATTTAAGTATTTGGAGACGCACACCAAAAGGAAGCACCACTTCAAAACAAGCAAGGCCTCCAAAACAAATCTTCAATTGAGAGTCTCTAAGAATTAAGATCAATGCCAAGTAATGGTTCAGATTGTGGCATTTACTTGATGATGCATCTGAAACTATTCCAAGGAGGGAAATTTGATTTTGAACTGCACAAGCAAGACAGTCTGGACAAGTATAGAATCCTGATACTTGGTGAGATTTTTGCTTAATGAGTACAATGAAGAAAAGGATTCAGTTGTTTCAGAAATTAGCAAACATTATAAGCTAAAGCAGAGGAAGGTCCACAAAATTGAAGAAATAGTTACTCCAAAATACTGAACTTGTTTATGAAATATTAGTGTACATTTATGATTTTACCATAGGTGGTACAGTTTTTTTAGTGATGGGAATGAAATTGTTAATATAAAATGTACAGTTAGACATGATCCATTAATGGAAAATCATTATGATTTTTGTAATGATTTTATGATTTTGTTAATACAAATTGTTTCTGAGAAAGCTAAGATTGTATGATCGTTAATTTCTCAATTTGGTTAACTCAGTTTGAGGAACGTCAGTGGCGTCACTGTGTAACATGAATTACTTAACGTGTATCATAATTTTTAGAGCGAGGATCACGAATTTGGCTTAATAACAAGATATAATAGCGAAGTTTCAACAATAGCAATTTGTAACATGAATTAGATAACTCGTGTCATAAGTTTTATAGCGTGGATCACCAACTTGGCTCAGTAGTATGATTTTATCGCGAAGTTCCAACAATAACAATGTGTAACATAAATTAAACAACGCGTGTCATAAATTTTTGAACGAGGATCACCAACTTTGGCCACCAGCAAGAGGAAGTTAGGACACAGAACAACTTGGTAGATTTTATCGCGAAATTCCAATAACAATGTGTAACATGAATTAAACAACGCGTGTCATAATGTTTTTAGGCAGGATCACCAATTTTGGTCAGCATGTAACATGAATTACACAAAGCGTGTCATAAAGTTTTTAGCCAGGATCACCAATTTTGATTCGAAGCAAGACGGGAAGGAAGAGAATGGAACTTGGTTAGTTTTCGATCTTGATTATCTTGACTTGCGAGCTGACGTGGAACGAAGAACAACACGTTGCGAGAACACATGACATGTTGACACAGATTGTCCGCTTATGTTTTACCGAGTGGTATTCTACGTAAATAAATTGATTTATTAAGTACTTAGGGTGCGCCTCAAGATTAAAAATTGGACACTGTCAATATATCACAATAAATTTAGAAATTGGACGTTGTTACAATTTTTTTGGAGATTAGACATTCTCCAACAAAATTGAAAATTAGACATTCTTGCAATAAAAATGGAAATTGTACATTGCTCTAATAAAATTGGAGATTCCGCATTGTTCCAAAAGATTAGAAATTGGATATTGTGAACTTGTCACAAGAAAATTGGAAATTAGACATTCCTCCAATAAAATTGGAGAAAAATTGGAAATTTAGACATTCATCCAACAAAATTGAAAATTAAACATTGCTCTAATAAAATTGGAGATTCTATATTGTTCCAAAAGGTTAGGAATTAAAATTGTCAATTTGTCGTAACACTTTTAGAAATTGGACATCACTTCAAGAAAATTGGAGATTGCACATTGCTCCAACAAAATTGGAAAATGTACTTTGTAACATATTTGTAAATTGGATATTGCACATTCTTCCAAAAAATTAGGAATTGAACATTGTCAATTTGTCGCAACAATTATATAAATTGGACATTACTTCAAGAAAATTGAAAAATGCACATTGCTCCAACAAAATTGGAAAATGCACTTTGTAACATATTTGCACCAGATGAGGGGATGGGCCAATGGAAGTATACTTTAGTAGCTTCGATGCTTGGGACTGAAGTTGCAAGGGAGGCTATGGAGAGATTCATCAAGGCTAGGTGGCGACAAGTCCTATCTCATGTAGTTACTAGACAATCTGGGGTTTTCCTCCTTTCCTTTTCATCATCTGAGGATATGGCTTAAATCTTGGAAGGACCTACTAACTTCATTTTTGACAAGTCTTTGTTGTTGAAGCAGTATGTGGTAGGGATGAAGCTTGGCAAAGGTCTGTTCTAGACTGCTCCACTATGGGTGAAGCTTCCTGGCCTTGGTTTGCAGTACTAGATCCCTCGAATTTCGTCTAAGATTGTCAGTAAGGTTGGTAAGCCTTTGATGGCCGACTCTTCAACCATTAAGACTAGGCTGGGTGCACCTAGAGTGTTAGTTGAGCTTCACCAAACTGATGCTTTGATTAGGGTTGTGAAGTTCAGGGCACATAATGAGACTTTTGTGCATAAGGTTGACTATGAATGGTTCCCAAAGCCGTGTTCAACTTGTGACAAATGGGGTCACCTCACTGAGGAGTGTGACCCTGAAAACAGCAACAAACAAAGGGAAAAGCAATGAGGTTAAGAAGTCTAAGCCTGAGCAGAAACCAAGTGAGCAGGCCTTGAAGCCTCAGTCTGATGATTTCCAACAGGTGACTAAAAAGCAGTCTTTCAAGAAAGATGCAGTGGTTGTAGTGACAGGCAGTTTAGACAAAGGTGGTAAAGATAAGATAGTGTTGCAACCTTTTTCCAAATCTACTGTGACTTTAGGTAATTCCTTTCAGAGTTTGCAGTTGATAGATGTTGTAGACACCTTAGTTAATCTCTCCTATCTTACTTGAATGTGGGGTGCATGGAATGTGAGGGGACTGAATAGGCCTCATAAACATAAAGTGGTTAAGAAAATTACTAGAAAAAATAATATTGATTTGTTTATGCTATTGGAGACTCGGGTGAAGGCTAGAAGGTTTTCTTCTGTGTTCTAATCTTGTTTTCTTGGATGATGTTCACTCAATAACTACTATCATGCCTTGAATGGGCGTGTTTGGATAGTATAATGCCCTTTGGTGTATAGTGTTTCTTATCTACAGTCTGGTGAAGAGTATATACATGTTAGTGTGAGTCATTGTTTAAAGGGTTGGACTTGTTTGATGACTGATATTTACGGTCTGAATTTTGAAGCTAGTAGGAAGGGACTTTGTGATTCTTTACGTAGCTTTGGTCCTAATGTGTCAATTCCCTGGGTATTATTGGGTGATTTCAATGAGGTGATGCACTCTGATGAGAAGGTTTCTATTGGTTCTAGTAACCTGCATGACTCAGGGCTTAGGGAGTGTGCCAAGGACCTGGGGGTTGTGGATGCCAGAAGTATAGGATCTGTGTTCACTTGGTGCAATAATCAGAAGGGACAAGACATAGTATATTGTAAGCTAGACATGGTCCTTGCAAACCCTGCCTGGTTGGAGCAGTTTTCTGAGGCTTTTACTGAATTTAAGGAGCAAGTGGATTCAGATCATGCTGTCTCTATAACTCATCTTAGGAGGGATTCTGGGGGCTATAGATCTTACTTCAAATATCTCAATTTGTGGCAAAGGCATGAAAATTATAATGATATTGTGCAATTTTCTTGGTTGTCCTCTGTTAGTGGGAATCTTGTGTTTGTATTGTACTCAAAGTTGAAGGTTGTCAAGTATAGGCTCCAATAGTTAAATAGAGAATATTTCCAGGACATTTCACTCAAGGTTGCTTCTTTGGAATAGGAGACTGAGGTGGTTTCTTCCCGACTGCATCATGACCCCTTCAATGAGTCTCTACAATAGGATTTGAAGTGTAAGAAGTCCTTGTTGACTGAGTTGCAAAGTTGTGAGGAAGTGTTTCAGTCACAAAAGGTTGCCTTTGATTGGATAAAATTGGGGGATGCAAATAACAACTTGTTTCATGCTCAAATGAGGGTCAGGAGGGTTGCTTCTAAAGTTGTCTGTTAATTGTTCGAGATGGTAAGAAACTGTTATCAATTGAGGAAATTCAAAGTGAATTTTTGGATGTTTTTTTGAATTTGCTGGTCACTGCAAACTCAAGGTTAATGGAGCCTAAACCTCATATTACTCAATCTGGACTTGTTTTTTCTGAGGATCAAGTTCAATCCTTTGTTAGGCCTTTGCAACTTGAGGAGATTTAGCAAGCTTTGTTTTCCATGGCTCCAAATAAATCCCCTAGGCCAGATGGCTTCACAGTGGGATTTTTGCAGGCTCACTGGGACTTGGTCAAGCTGGATTTGTTCAATGTCATCTCTCATTGTTTGTCCCTGGCCATAATACCTAAGGTCATGGCTGCAACAGTCCTTCATCTTATTCCAAAAGTCACTCATGCAGCTACTGCTATTGATTTTTGACCTATAGCTTGTTGCAATGTTGTATATAAGGTTCTCTCTAAAGCTTTGGCCTCACGTTTGCAACCTCTACTGCCTGGTTTACTGAATCCTTGTGAAGGGGAGAACCATTGTGGATAACGTGTTTCTGTGCCATGAGTTGGTGAGAGGGTATAGAAGGAAGAATATCTCACCAAGAATGTTGATAGAAGCTAATCTAAAGAAAGCATTTGACTCGGTCTCATGGAACTTTCTGAGATGTTTTTTGCTGCAATTGGGTTTTCCTCAAATGTTTGTACATTGGTTGATGATCTGTGTGGAAAGCCCGTGGTTTTCCATTAATCTCAATGGGGACCTTGTGGGATTTTTCAAGAGCAATGCCAGACTTAGACAAGGGGATCATTTATCTCCCCTCCTCTTTGTTGTAGTGATGGAGTACTTCTCTCGGCTGATTGAATGTTTGTTTGCGGACAAGAAACTGGATTACCACCCTAAATGTGCTATCTTGAAGCTCTCACATCTGCTGTTCGCAGATGATGTAATGGTTTTTACTAAACCTAGTAGAACAACAACTCATGTGATTTTTCAAGCCCTTGAAGAGTTTGCTAGTGCTTCGGGCTTATCCTGTAATCTGCATAGAAGTCAACTATTCTTGGCAGGTGTTGGTGAGGATCTTGCACAGTACATCAGAACTACCTTAAATATGGAGTTTGGTCAGTTTCCCATTCGGTATCTTGGAGGTCCTTTGGTAGGGACTAGGATTTTGGCAGCTCACTGTCAGCCTTTGAAAGAAAGAATTTTGCAGCACCTCAACTCCTGGACTATGAGATACCTTTCTTATGCAGGAAGACTCTAGTTGTTGAAATCAATAACTTTTTGAATCCAAAATTACTGGACTCGTATTTTTTCACTTCTAAAATATGTTTTGATTGAAATTGAGAAGCATTGCAGGTCTTTCTTATGGACTGGTACCACTGAAGGTAAGTCCTTTCATGTTGCTTGGCATCAGGTTTGTTTGCCTCAAAGTCAATGAGGTCTTGGGCTCTATTCCCTATAGCATTGGAGTTTAGATGTTGTTGTAAAGAAAATATGGAGGTTGTTCATAGACAAAGACAACCTCTGGATTAAGTGGGTTCACATTTATTATAGCTTTGGGAGGGACTTTTGGAGAATTCCTTTGAAATCTGGTTCTGTCATATGGAAGAGCATGTTGTGTGCTCGTGAGTCTTTTAGGGATTTTATTCCAATATATTTGCAGGCTCCAAGGTTTCCAATAAAGGAAGCTTACCTTCATTGCGTGGAGAATTTTGATTGTATTGGTTGGCATAAGCTTGTGGTGGGGCATCTCCATGCTCCTCAAGCTTCTTTTATTTCATGGTTTTCCATGCATGACAGGTTGGGCACTAAGGCTAGAATTCAAGTCTGGGATCCCTCTATTCCGGTTAACTGCTTGTTTTGTGCAGAAAGTATTGACAAGAGGGATCACCTCTTCTTTTGCTGCTCTTATTCAAGGAGGGTCCTGCCGAGGTCTTTGCTAAGTGCAGATTGCAGGATTGGCCATGCTCTTGGCCTAGGATGTGGCCTTGGTTGTTAAAGGTGGTGAGGGGTAAGTCTGAGAAGGCTTGGGTTGAGAGGGCTTTGTTTACCTTGCTTGTCTATCATGTCTGGTGGGAAAGAAATATGCGATTGCACACTAAGAAGCGCAGATCTTGGGAAGTTCTGGCTACTCAGGCTAATGATTTTGTACAGGATAGAAATGGTATAGGTATAGAGTTGCTTTTTGCAAGATGATTGTTTTGTACAACCTTTAATATGCTGTAAAGCCAGGGCTCTTAGTTTCTTTATTGATTTTACTCTTGGATTTGCCTTTTTATGTACGACCCCAAAGACTCAAAATTTTAAGTGTCCCTGGGCAATTTTGCTGATATAAACTGCAGGGATACCGTCCCCTTTCACCCAAAAAAAAAAACAGAGATAAAAAGAAATTGGATATTATTACAACAAAATTAGAAATTGAACACTGCTTAAAAAAATGGAAATGATATTTCTCCAACAATTTTAAAAATTGGACATTGCTTCAAAAGAAATGGAGATTAGACATTCCTCCAAAAAAATTAGAAATTATCTATGCTACTATACATAAAAAACACATGTATTAGAACAGGTGATGTACTTTTCCCAACTTGTTTAATGTGTGATGAGCTAAATTGTTTTATATTATTAGCTATTTTATATTGTAACATTTTATATTGTTAGCTATTTTTACACAGTAATTTGACACTAAACTTTAAATAGGAATAGAGTCAACAATTGAAATGTCAAACACAAATAGAAATAATGAAAATGGTGAAGAAGCTTAAAATGAAGATACAAGTGGAACTGGAACTACAAACAAACAAAGGAGAGCTGGAGGTAAAACTCATTCTACAGGATAGAATGAGTTTGACAAAATTGACAGGAAGTTTTATCGGATGGCAAGCAAAGAGCAAAATGCAAACATTTTGCGGAACATTATTACCTTGTCGAGAGCATGTAGTTGCACGCCTTTTGTATTTCCTTTCTTTTTCTTTTTCTTTTTTCTTTTTGTTATCTACCCATGCAAGGATCATATAACATCATAGCATGGAACATTATTACTTGCATTTCAATTCATGATAATTCTTGTCAGATCCCTAAAAAACTGAAACTTTGTAGTAAAAATCAGTAAATTAACGAATAGAATTTAGGTCAATTAAACATGATAAATTTAGCTCAGATTTAAATTATCAATTAATAGGCATGTAGGATCTAGAGGTAACCCATGGTCCCATACATCCCACATGATCATCCATTCCTGCTCACAGTGTTAAATTATTTTATAATAATTTTATTAATGTGACCCATGTAATTAATGGACTAATTTTATTTGGACAGAGCCCAATATGATGATTATTGGGATTAAGAAATAGAGTTAAAATGAGATTAGGTTTCCCTATCATCTCCCTTATAAATAGTGTGTTGGCATTAACCTAGCCACTACCACACAAGAAAGAAAGAGTACGTTCGGCACCATCAAAGAATGCACGGAAGAGAAAAGGAAGAGAGGGTAAAAGCCACGTTTAGGGTTTGAGTTCTGCTCAGAAAATCAAAGAAAGCATGGATCGAGATTAGTCCTAATTATTGTATTTAATTTTATGCAATTCAATCTCGTTAGAACGATTCTGTTTTTATGGTGGATTTGCGAGAAATAATCCAACAATTGGTATTAGAGCGGTGTTATGATGAATTGATTTGTCTATAAAATAATCGAATGTGTGAATCGCACTTTCGTATATTGTTCTATTACTTCAATATTGTTAGTGGCTTATGAATGAGTTTGACCGATTCTGTTTTCAATTGAGCTTATATGTTGTTTGTTTTGTTCATGTGCGTTTACTGTGAAAATACATGTAGCATGAATAAAACTAAGAATGGATATGAAACATAATTAATTATCAAGTCCAATTACTTCGAATTGTAATCTTTGAAGTTGAAACAATTTTGGTTTCAGGTATCGCATATACTTTACTATTTTGTGTCAATAGTGAATTGCTTATTGACAACTACATGATCGAGGCAATATATGACTTTGTTTTTACAATGCTAGTCATTAATGTCATTACTTGCACATTTGACTATGCTCCCTTAATGAATTTCGCTTGTATATATGAATGATATATATGTCCAGCATGCAAATCTCTTTACATGAAAAGCTCTGTTATTAATGAGGCAATGCAAAGGAAAAATAGAGTTGCACCCTCAGGGTGGACAACCCTCCTTATTAAGTTGAGTTACTTGGTAGATGGAGCAAGGACATGGGTATAACAGTGTAAATTTGTTTTAGTCAGTGTAGTGCAGCCAAGTCCCCTTGACTGTAACCGGGATTAGAAGTTAGTGTTAGAATTCTTTGACGCATCAAGAAATTTTTGATGTGGTACTCCATCTCAGAGGGGTGTAGCTCAAAGTTAGTTCACTACAACTAAAAGTAGTTGTGAGCTTAAGTTAGTTAAAGATAACTAACCTCAGCTCATTTTGATGAAGAAGAAATGATTAACGCATATTTTATCAAAGTAAATGTATTTTGGTAAAAGTGCATAAATGAGCTCAATTATGTGTCATGGAAATATTTCAAATTACTTTGTGTAATTCCAACCTCATTTAGTTGTAACAATCACTTTTAAAACTTTTTATCAAAGTAGGGGTATTTTGATAAAAATGGTGCATTTATGGTACAAGGTGTATGAATCTTGCACCATGAGATAATGTTCTTAATGGTTACATATGTGTATGGTGCCATTATGAAGAGAAATTTGAAGGATTAATATCCATTAATCATATTTAAAGTGAAATGTTACAAAGAGTTATGAAGGTAACAAATCCACATTAAGAAAAATTAAAGGTGACCTTAATATGTGTATTTACACCTTTTAAAACTCTCTTCATCTATAAATAGATGAGAGGGGGAACCATTTGTGGTGACCCTTGAATACATTATTCTTCATCTTATCCTTCACTTCTTTTCTCAAATTGATGGCCGAATTCTTGCAAGTTATTGGAGTATTAAGGGTGGAACTTCTTATGCCTTTCAACACAATAAAGCTGCAAGAAGAGCACATCAAATCCGTCATCTCCTTTTCCTCTCTTATTGTTCATCTTCAACATTCAAGCTTTAAGGAAGGAGGATACGTAAGGAAGGAGCAAGGATTAAAAATCCTTAAGCAATTTTTTTATTGGTGCAAGGTAAATCCACCCCTTTTAGTATCATGTTTAGGTCTTCTTTATCTTCCTCTTTCTGGCTGGATTCGATGGTTTCATGGCATGAGTTGATAAAAAATACATCATGCTTGTTGTGAGAGAAACCGCCTTGTATGTTGATTAAAATTGAGCATTACATTGTTTGAGAAAGATTTACATGAAAATCATATTTAAAGGACCTCTAAATTCTTTAATTAGGTTAGGTTTGATATTTGAATCAAATGTAGTTGTGAAAATTCATGGTACCCGGCGGAGTCATTAATTGATGTACTTCCACTCTGACATTATACCTGAGTAGTTGCAATAGATGAAAAAATGATGATAAATGTAGTTGTTCAAGAGATTGTAAAATCGGACTATTTTTTTATTTTATGAATTCACGCTAAGAGTGAGCTCTTTTATCTCTACATACCATGAACTTTATTTTGTAGAGGAAAGTTATCATGGACTCCCTTTTTGATGATACATGCATGTTTGATGGTGATCAAACAAACACCATCTTTGTCCAGGTATCTCATAGTGATAATGTAGATTTAAATATTATTAGTAGTGAGTCATCAATCTCCGGCCAATCACAATCGTTGGATCTCATCCCTGCAAACACATTGGTTGATTCTGGTAATATTAGAGATAGTGGTGATCCTAAAGTAGATTGGATACCAACGCAAGGTATGGTTGTTTGTGACATTATTGAAGCTTTTGTTAGACAGTCCAAATATGCTAGGCATATTGGTTTCATGATTAGGTTTAGGAGTTCGGAGAAGAAGAAAAAGCCCGATGGTCCATAAAATTAAGTGAGAAGGAAGCCGATGACCCACACCGGAAAAATGGTCGAAATCCGAGAAAATTGCCGGAAGGCAAACTTGTAATTTCTGGGATTTTATGTTGAAGCGTGCGGGACACGTTTTCTGATGTTCTCATATC
>JBBYHH010410920.1:0-11665 GCA_038382905.1 Daphne laureola
TTTTAGTCAAAGTGGGCTTTTAAACAAAAGGTAAAACTATTTAGCACACACTACAATTTTCTAAACTTTGCACAAAGACCCCAAAACTTTTGTAATCATCAAAATCCTTTTCTTGGAGAATAGTTAATCCAACAAAGATCACTGGTCTTTACAGACAATGATTATGCAAAAGATGTAAAGGATAGGAAGAGTACTAGTGGCTATGTTTTTGTCCTCAATTCAGGTGCAGTAGCTTGGATTTCAAAGAAACAACCTATAGTCACTCTTTCTACTACGGAAGCAGAATTCATTTCTGCTGCAGTTTGTGCTTGTCAGACACTTTGGATTAGCAGGATATTAAACGAAATAGGAAGAGAAGATGAGGATTGCATCATCATAAAATGTGACAACAGTTCAACTATCAAATTATCCAAGAACCCTGTGTTACATGGCCGCAACAAACATATAGATATTAGGTATCACTTTCTCAGGAAGGAAAGGTTGCTCTACAACACTGTGGTAGTGGAGACCAAGTTGCAGACATAATGACCAAGCCCCTTAAGCTAGATGCTTTTTTGAAACTAAGAGAATTACTTGGTGTAAGGTCAGTTAAGGATGTTAAACTATCTCCCAATGGAGTTAGTTTAAGGGGAGGCAATATAATGGAGGCTGCACTAAAGAATCTTGAAGCTGCACTGAAGGATCCTGCAGAAGCATTCCAAGACTGACTTGGAGAGCAAGTCAGAGGTTCAAAGCACAAGATTAAGTCTTTAACTTCTATTAGGATTAGGTTTGCTATTTAAGTTTGTACTAAGGTTTATTATAGCTTAAGAAGGATTACTAGTTCCACTTTAATTAGGACTTATGTTTGTGTTATATATAAATAAGAGAAAAACGGAGACAACCAAATTGGTTAACTCCCCGAAACTTCTTCTCTCTTCCTATGCGTTTTACAACGCTATGAAGAAGGCGAACAACGCTGCTCCATCGACAAGCTTGTGAGACATACACATTCAAACATATGAAGGCAGAGAGGACGGAGGAGGCAGAGATGCATGGAGGCGGTGCTGGCTTGTGGGAGATTGGGCAACAAATTTGATTACTACACTTGTACATTTGGTTGCACGGATAAAAAAATGTGGGATCCGATGATTAAAATGAGATAGGATAGAATAATTTAGGATCAGATAATACAGGATATGGAATTTTGTATCCATCGTTTGCTCCAAACGATGTAAATAAACCTGTAACAATCCCCACCGTATCCATGGCGGAGAGACGAACTCCGACACCACAAATCATGAACAAACCATCCACAAATTCTGCCTGCAACTCAAGTATCTCCACCACCGGCGAGCACCGCAGCTGCGTTGGAGCAGACTGTGTGTTGGATGAGGCGAGGCAGAGCTCCGGTGAAGTGTTTACCAGAAATAGAGAGGCAAAACGCCGCCGATCGCCTCCGACGAGAAGTGGTTACCAGATCTGATTCTGAAACTCGTTGACATGTTCAGAAACTCAGGAAGATATCTGGTCCAACAAGATCCTCTGATCTGAAGCCCGATCCGGTGAGAAATGGGTGAAGAGAAGAGGAACAATATTTGTTCCGGTGAGAAGAGTTAGATGAACGTGGGCGATGGAAGATGATTGGGTGAGCAGATTTCAGCGTTCTTTTTTTTTTTTTTTTTCTTTTTCCTCTCATCCCATTCTCATTTTCTTATCACTCACCATTGGCCGGATAAGTTTTTAGGCTAGCTTTGGGATTAAAAGGTTAGGTGGGATAAAATTTATTCCCATCTTTGGTAAGTCCAAACAAAGGATAACTCACATAAATGGGATAAAGCTGATCTCATCCTTGCTAATCCATGGAACCAAACGAGTCCAGGTAGAAAGCTTTTTTAAAATATGCAATTGTATCTCAAATTTTAAGATAGAGTGTGTAAGTAACGGTCAGTGACAAACGGGATCAAAAAACGTGAACGGTAATGGTAAAATAGGACCAGTTTTTAAAATACTTGCAAAAATGGCTTTTTTGTCAAACGTTGATGACAAGAAAGGACCTTGAGATATTTTTAAACTTTTAATCCTAAAACTTTACCTAGATTTTTTGGGGTAAAAAAAACATCAACGTTTCATTTTAGGAGGAAATTTATCATTACTGAGTTGACGGTGCAACGAAACATGACAAAACCGTTAATTTGGAAGAAAAAATTATCACTAACATTTGTTAGACCTCCACCAGACAAACATAAGTTTTTTTTCGCTTAGCCAGTGCTCAACAGATTCATGACGGAAAATACGACCTTACCGACTTCGATTCAACTGACTGATGCTCTAATTCGTCGTACCTAAGCCACCGATATGTTCCCTGACCTTTGATGCATCGCTCGTGAATACCTCTATCTCTAACTGTCTCTGATTACTTCATGACTAGATATTTAGTGACAAACATAAATCTTTAACAAAACATTGATGACATTTTTAACGGAAAAAAAGTTGGTGGCCCAATGATTTTTGTTTTAAAAGGTTAGTGAGAATCCCAAAACGCAGCTTTAATTGACAAGAACTAGCAGCCACTCTTAAGCTTCTTGCAGTCTTGCAATCTGAACTCGTCGCCGTCGGAACCTTCTCGGTGCAAGCCGCCAGCCTCTCCTCCCTTTCTTACGGGAGCTGAGCAGGTATACTTCTAATTTCCTCTCTCAGTCTTTTGTGATTTGGCTTTGATGAAACAATAACTGAGGATTAATATTTTGTTTATTCTTCACGCTCTTGGATATAGCAGTAGCTGCAATATTGCAGGATGGAATCGAGTGGGCAAGGGAAACCAGAGCAATCGAAGATTCAGATATACCCACCAGCGACCACCGGAGTTTCTCCATTCTGGAAAGGTTCGTTTTTAAAGCCTAAGATTTTCTGTGATGATGGGCACTCTAAAAATTCTTTCTTTGTGGTTTGGTTGTGTAGATAAGTACGAAAAGGATGCTAACAAGTACTGGGATAGATTCTATAGGTACCACAAGGACAGGGTACGTGTTGCTTGCTATTCTGTATCGTAAATCCCAGTTTCCAATTTCCCCTACTCTATAATGATTACTTTGCAGTTGTTACACGGCTGTTGCTTGCATATAACTATTGTACGCTTTCATGTCATCCTAGAAATTTTGAAGGGTTTATTTTGTTCCCATGAAGTTTGAGCCATTCTAAATTTTATAGTTGAAAAAGGAGCCCTCTACTAGTTGAGACTTGAGAAATCGTCTAAAATGTGCAGGCGGGGTAGGCTGAGGAAGTTTGTCGATCTAACTAACTAATTTGTTTCCTTACTGATTACAAGTAAAATCATTAGAAGGTGAAAGAATATAGATCTCTCATATTGCTGTATGTATATTTTGTTGTTGTTGCTGCTTTGACTTTTGCTCTAATTTGGTTATTTGCCCTTAATTAGTTTTTCAAAGATCGGCACTACCTGGACAAGGAATTGTGTCACTACTTCTGCGTAAGTGTGCAAAATGCCTTTTGTTACCATTTATGTAGATTATTGCCACTTTTCCTATATCTTCTAATGGTAATAATAGATAAATGAAGTGTAGTTAGTGACTTAAACACCAAGTACTTGTTACTTGTAATATAATTTTTTTGCGAATAATTAATTCTTAGAATTGATAGCTGTGATATCCCTTTTCTTATCAAATTTCAAGAAAAACTTTGTGGATTGTTTTGTTTTTTCCCCCATGGTTTTTGGTGAAATGTTAGTGTTTCTTTCGTTCATTCTAGTTGACATTACGTTAGTCAAGAAGCAAAATATTTACATGCTTGGCTATATCAAATCTTGTGCAGGACCGTGGAGCCAAAATTATATTGGAGGTATGTATCATGCCTTTCTGTTCCATGCTTACCCCTTTGCATAGTCTTGTTCAGTTTTCTTTTCACTTTTACTTCAGCCCCCGAGGTATATGTTTTTTTACCAGTGTTGAGGCTGTACAAATTATAAAAACCACTATATTTAAGTGTGTTTGGTACATTCTTAGATCTTATTGAATTCTGACTTACACTGTTGATGGGATGCATTTATCTGAGCAGGTTGGATGTGGAGCTGGAAACACAACCTTTCCTCTAGTTGCTAGTTATCCAGATGTTTTTGTCCATGCTTGTGATTTTTCGCCTCGTGCTATTGAATTAGTCAAGGTTTGTTATTGCTTAAGGAGTCTATGCATTTGAGTTTTGATAGTACCATTGATGCGTAAACTGTGAATCACCTTACATAATGCAGACACACAAAGAGTTCAGTGACACTCGGGTCAGGGCTTTTGTATGCGATCTAACTGTTGATGATCTTAGCACTCAGATTTCTCCATCAACAGTAGATATTGTAACCATGGTATTTGATCTGCCTCTGTGTTTCTCAAGTTTAAATGCTTGTTCCTAAGCTTTCTGACAAATCATGGTCTCTCTCTCTCTCAATTATCCATCTGCTTCTAAGTGCACCCCACTCTTTAAGTCTTGTGATGTAGCTGACTATTCAAGCAGATATTTGTATTATCTGCAGTGTCTCCTGAGAAGATGCCTCTAGTTTTGATGAACATTAAAAAGGTTCTTAAGGTAACTTTAGTGTATCTTTTTTCAATTGCTTATCCCCATCAGTATAATCAGTTAGAGTTCTTTGTTTCTTTTGCTGTATTTATTCTTTGTACTAGAAGTTACAGCTTTCTTATGCTGTTTTGATTCCCAGCCCAATGGTTATGTTCTGTTTCGTGACTATGCTGTTGGTGACCTGGCACAGGTTGATCTTCACTCTTTTCTCTTAATGTTAAAAAGAGAATGAAATGTTTCATTAAATTGTTGGCTCAAACAGCCTTACCTCAAGAGTGAAGCTAGCAAATTTTAAAATCTGTAGCATCCAACTGAGTTTACAATTCACATACGATTCGGCCAGTAATTTTCATTGTCTCCTGATTAACAGGAAAGGCTCTCTGTCAAAGATCAAAAGATCAGTGAAAACTTTTATGTCAGGGGTGATGGAACTGTAAGATCTGAGTCATTCTTATACTTCACCTTGGAATTTGGATTCCCTTGGTACACAGATTCACTATTGATTTTTTTTTTTTCCAGCGTGCTTTCTATTTTCCAAATGAATTTTTAAGAAGCCTGTTTGACGAAAATGGTTTTATTACTGAGGAACTCTTTGTTTCCTTTAAACAAGTGGAGAACCGTGCACGTGAGATAGTTATGAACCGGTGAACATCCTCTCTTTTAATCTCCATAAGTTTGCCCTTGTGTTGCTGTTTCACTGGATGATTAATGTTTTTTTTCTTCCCCTGTACCAAATTGTCATTACAGGCGTTGGGTGCAAGCGGTTTTTCGTTTTTCAGAGTACTCAGTTATCAGTTCCAGTGTGGAGCCTTCTCTGAATCATGAGCCCTGTGGTCAAGTACATGTTGAGACCGAATCAAATGGAAATGCTTTGCTTCTCGATGATCCTGACATAGACAGGGGTGATAGTCTGATAGGTGAAATGTTTGAACCTCAGACAAGCAGTGAGAAAGAGGTAAGTGATTTGCAGGTTGGTTAAAAATTAATCAGCAACTGTTGCAACAAAATGATGCTTTTTGATTGTGTGATGCTTTGCCTGTTTCTACTTCTGTTATTTATTTTCATTCTCTTTCGTTCATCATTTTCAAGTTTCCAGTGGGTAAGGGTGGTCCTGGTTTTTTTTTAACCTACTTTGCGAATGAAATCATTTAGGGCATATTTGGTTGAACTTAATCCAGCTTAATCTATTGGATTAAGCAGATTATATGACTAAATATTTACGATTCATTTTTTAGCTAGTAAATTTGTTATCCTTAAACTTATATTTATCCAAGTTTATGATGAATAGCCAATAACTCTTCATATATAAAAATAAGTCATGGATTTATCCTTGATTATCATGAACCAAATAAGCTAGGTCAAAATGTAGATTAGTACCTTGAATTATCGTGATTTGGTGATTTAAGGGCCTGAATTACAAATCGGGCAGACTAGTACCCTGGACTATTAAACTCTGTGCAGTTAAGGGTCTTGACCTAACTTTTGTTTGTTGACTAACATAAAAAATTACATATTTAGTCACCTAGATTTTAACTCTTTCCAGATTTACCCTAAAACAATAGATATTGTCATTATTATATATTTCTTATTTTTTATACTATGTACTAACCTATAACTTGACAACGAAAATTCCATATATGTATATATATATATATTTGTGCTTGGGAGGGCTAAAGGGTTTACTATGACCTTAAATTTATTTATTTGTTCCATCTATGATCTCATGATATAAAAGTGACAGTTACGTCACTGAGCCGTTAAAAATTTGACGGGGTTAGTCGAGTTACTGATTCGAGGCCCTTAACTGCACCGAGTTAATAATTTAGGGTACTAGTCTGCCTGATTTGTAATTCGGACTCTTAAATCAGTGAGTCACGATAGTTCATAGTACTAATCTACATTTTGGCCAATAAGCTATTAAGTTTTTCATCATTGGGAGAGTTCAACATACATAACCTCCTTTTATCTTTTTGCTTGTCCACAGCACATGGACATCAACCTGGGAAGCTGCAATTTCATGATCAGTGTACTGTCCAAAGAGTACCAACACACATGCAAGTCTACCGGACTGATGTTGTGGGAATCAGCTCGACTGATGTCGTATATACTTGCAAGAAATCCATGCATCGTTGCAGGTAAGCAGGTGTTAGAGTTAGGTTCTGGTTGTGGGGGCATCTGCGCCATGGCTGCCGCTAGATCAGCAACCCTTGTGGTTGCTACTGATGGAGATGAGAAAACACTTGAGCTATTAAACCGAAACATTTCTTCGAATCTTACCTCACCATTAGCTGAAAAACTGACCACAAGGAAGCTCTGGTGGGGAAATAGAGAGGACATAGAGGCTATAAAGGATGCGTGGGTCGAAGGCTTCGAAATCATCATTGGAACGGATGTTACTTATGTTCCTGAAGCAATCTTGCCTTTGTTTTCGACGGCAAGAGAACTTTGCTCATCCAACTCTAGCCCTACAGATCTGGTTCTCTGCCATGTCTTTCGCAGAGTTGATGAGCCGACGATACTGTCAGCCGCAAAGCAGTTTGGTTTTCGACTTGTTGATCGGTGGCCTGCAGAATGCACCGCAAATCAGACTCCAAGGATTATGAATTCTTGGTTCTCAGATAAGAGTTTGGGAGATGATGATATTCCAAGTTCTGCGTTGCACATCCTGTATTTCCAGACAGTGAACGCTGCATTAGATTGGTGATGGTTTTTTTTTTTTAATCACGTTAATGTTTTGTTTTTTATTTGTAGATTATTGTGTGTTGAGTTTAAGTTTCTTCAAAAGTATTTTAAAGATCGATGATGTGAATGTTAGTTTCACTTTAGTTTCTTACAGTATCACCTTGTTTATGTATTAATTTATTAATTTCTTTGATTTGTCTCATTAGATGTAGACATCAGTAGAGATTTTAACCTAAATAGATTTTTTTTACAAACAAATTAATTAAATGGACTCTATTTGAGTTTTTTTTTTCTTTCCAATTCTGGATTGTTTATTGCCACATCATCTGCCGTGTAGAATTTGTGTCCCACTTAATAATTTAACTCCACGTTACAAATGGGGACACGGCCAGTTAGAAACTTGAATGAAAGGAGGTTGTGCATCAGACAGTCGTCGCCTGCAGGGTGAAATGCTATTGATTCAATACCAATTCCAAACCATGTCTGTGAAAATCCAACACCCGCTAAGACCAACAAAGCCAGCCGCTTACCCATGCACCCTGTTCCGTTTCCGACACCGTGCCACCTCCTATGTCGCGCCACAAGCTAGCTGATGCTTGCTTGTTGCGGCACAGCCTTTTGAGACCATCTCCCTCCTTCCATGTCATCATCGGTCAGTCTCTTTGCCGTTGTCTTCCTTTGTCGGCAACCTTGGTGGTTGTAATCAAGTCGTGACCAGACTAACTCACCAGCTTCTTGCCGAAACTCGCTTTGTCCTGACGAAGCTCCCTCTGTCTAGACGCCATTTGTTGGTGCTCGGCATCTCAATGGTAGATCTAGGATCTAAAAATTAGGTTAGTGGAAATCTAATCCATCAACAATATGCAAAATTCTTAATAACTTAAAACACAATTATTACATGGTATTCATAAAAAAATCGATCAAATAGATATAAGAATAATGAATCAAAATAGCATAAGACTTATTTAGAAGTACATGATATTTTATCAGAATTGCTCTTTATGATCACATTATAATACATTATGAAATCACTACATTATAAAATAATTTGCAACCACTTATCATATATATATATATATATTGGATTCCATGTCAATCTACAAATGCAAGATCCTAATTAGAAAGTAATCTCCAAATTATAAAACGTAGAATTTAGGTTTTGGGGAATATTTCCACTGTATTATTATTATTTCACTAGAAGCAGTTGATTAGATACAACAATTATAAAGAGTTCTAAGTTGTTTACAAGAGTAGAATCCTAGCTATTCATGAACTAACAGCTAGGAGACTTAAGCAGACCAGTCCTAGTTGTAGATGACTTCTATTACAAGTAAGTATCCACTGGGACTAGTATATTTATAGTATAATGACAACTAAGGTCCTTCATCTTTAACACTCCCCCTCAAGTTGGAGGATGGGGATTAAGAATGCCCAACTTGGAAGTAAGAGTCTGAAACTGATCTCTTCCAAGTGCTTTGGTGAGCAGATAAACTAATTGAGCTTTAGAACTCACATGTTCAGCTGTAATGTCTTGAGATTGCATCCTTTCTCTCACAAAATGACAATCCAAGTCAATGTGCTTTGTTCTCTCATGAAAAACAGGATTTAAGGCAATATTTATTACTGCTTGATTGTTAGAGTAGATCTTCATATGATGTAATTGATGAACTGATAAGTCTGCAAGAAGAGATTTCAACCAAACTAACTCACTAGTGAGGTTAGCCATGGCTCTATACCCAGCTTCAGCTGAGGATCTTGATACTGTCGGTTGCTTCTTAGATTTCCAAGAAACAGGTGCATCTCCCAACTTTGTCATGTAACCAGTTGTTGACCTTCTAGTTTTAGAACAACTCGCCCAATCTGCATCACAAAAACCTACCAAATTGAGAGTATTGTGTGCTGGAAATAAAATACCTTGTCCGAGTGAATCCTTTAAATATCTCAGAACTCTCATAGCTGACTTCCAATGCTCTTTCAGGGGATCCTTCATGAACTCACTCAACAAACTTACCACTATGTGATGTCAAGCCTTTTTATGGTTAAGTAAAGGAATTTCCCAATTAACCTTCTATATTTAACTGGGTCTCCATACTGCTTACCATCAATTTCTCCCAATTTATGTTGCTGTTGAATATGAAATTTGACAGATTTACAATTTGTCATACATGTTTCTTCTAACAAATCCAGAACATATTTCCTTTGAGAAATAAATATTCATTTAGATGACCTTGCAGCCTCCAAGATGAGAAAGTACTTGAGCTTTCCCAAATCTTTAATCTTAAAGTTGTTATGTAAATAATCCTTCACTTCTTGAATCTGCTTGGAATCATTGCCCGCCAGAATTATGTCATCAACATAGACAAGGAGGGCCATAAAACTGTTATTGTAAACAAAGAATAATCTGATCTTGAGTGCACAAAACCAAATTTCAAAATTGCATTTGAAAACTTTTGAAACCACTACCTAGGAGCTTGCTTGAGTCCATACAAGGATTTCTTGAGTTTGCAAACTTTACCTCCTTCAACTTCCAAACCAGGTGGTGGTGTCATATATAGAACTTTATCAAGGTCCCCTTGCAAAAATGCATTGTGTACATCAAACTGATGTAACTCCCAGCTCTTCACAACAACTACAAATAACAGACATCTTACTGTAGTAAGCTTTACCACTGGGGCAAAGATCTTAGTAAAATCCACATCTTCAACTTGACTAAAACCTTTTGCAACCAACCTATCCTTGAAACGTTCAATGCTTCCACCTGACTTATATTTGACCTTATATACCCATTTGCAGTTTATAGGTCTCTTTCCTGGTGGAAGCTTCTCTAGAGTCCAAGTTTGGTTGGATTCAAGGGCATCCAATTCATGTTGCATAACATGCTGCCATCTTTTGTCTTTGCTAGCCTCAATGTAGGTTATTGGTTTTTTCTCCTTGGTGATTGCAAAAAGGAAAGCCCTATGTGCAGGGTTAAATTTCTCATATGTAATGTGGTGTGCTAGAGAAGAGACCATACCTGGGAGGATCAAATCAGCAGAGTTTGAGGTTGATGATGTTTGGTCTACTTGAGCCAACCCTACTTCATAATCTGTTAAATAAGTAGGAAGCCTCTGTTGGATATTGAATCAATTATCAAATTAAAATATGAAAGACTAATGTTGGTGTTTAATTAAAGTGGTGAAGTTTTGTTGGAAGATGATTGCATGAAACAGACGCTGGTGGGCAGCAAGCATGGTTTAGGATTTAGTATTGAATTTTTGTTGGTTACGTGTTAAAAGAGTGCATGGGTTGGGAATAGCCACAAGAGCTACTGGGTATATGCGTGAGTTGTATTTTGTTTATAGTTTGAGTAAGATTATTAGTATATTTTCTTGGTGAGTAAGTTTAAGAGTCCTAAATTAAGTGAGAATGTGTTTTCTTAATTAGAATGTAATTATGATTTTGTGTAGCCTATATAAAGGCAAGTAGTATTAGGGTTTTGGGTATGAGAGAAAGTCCAATGTGGTAGAGAGACAAGATGTGAGGGTGAAAGAAAAGAAGAGAGGTCCGGAAGCCGGGATGGCTAGGACTAGAGTCTTTTGTAGTTCTCATATTATGTCGAAGATGTTATAGTAAATTTCTCTCATCCGTGGATGTAAGCTAGTTAAGAGCCGAACCACGTTAAATTGTTGTGTGCATATTTTGATCGAGATTTATTTATTTTCGCTGCGCGTCATGAGTGTTTGGGAAAGAAAGTTGTTCGTTTGTCCACTTTTTTTCTCAACAAGTGGTATCAGAGCGTATGGTTAGATCCTGGTGGAGTATGTGTGATGTTTCGGTTTGGTGGAGCTTGCAGTGGTGATCCCGGTTTGGGTGGAGCTTGTTTGAAATGGTAGAGTTTGAAAATAACTTTCCGAGTGGTGAAACTTACGGAATCATCGTAGGTGGAGCGTTTTGGGAATTGTGGATGTGTTCTAGTTTGCAGCGTGGCACCGACGACTCGGTGTGGTATAAGATAGTAGCGTGGCATCAACGGCTCAATGTGATGTGGCAGCGACATGGTACCGACGGCTCGGTACAAGAAGATTGATGATTGTGATCGAGTTCAAGCTTGTTGTTGTGTTCGTGTTTTAGTTGGTGTTTGTGTTTGTGTTGATTGTTCGTGTTCATTCATGTTACAAGATCTGAGAAAAGGTGGAGGTAAAGAGATAATATGAGTCAATGTGGAGATTGTTGGATATTGACTCAATTATCAAATTAAAAGATGAAAGACTGATGTTGGTGTTTAATTAAAGTGGTGAAGTTTTGTTGGAAGATGATTGCATGAAACAGACGCTGGTGGGCAGCAAGCATGGTTTAGGATTTAGTATTGAATTTTTGTTGGTTACGTGTTAAAAGAGTGCATGGGTTGGGAATAGCCACAAGAGCTACTGGGTATATGCGT
>JBBYHH010411031.1:0-11665 GCA_038382905.1 Daphne laureola
AAAGATTCTGAAGATGTTTGGTTATTTGATTCAGCTTGCTCGGAACATGTTTGTTCAAAGAAAGAATGGTTCACAGAATTGGAACCATGTGATGGGACAATTTATTTGGCTAATAGCGGAGAAGAAAGAATTGAAGGAATTGGCAATGTGAAGATCAAGTTGCATAATGGAAGCATGAAGCCACTTTGTGATGTGAGGTATGTTCCAAAATTCAAGAGGAATTTAATTTCGCTTGGTAAATTGAATAAATTGAGATTTAGATTTTCTGCTCGATGTGGAGGTTTGAGGATTTCAAAGAATGCATTGATTGTAATGAAATGAGTGAAGAACTCCAAAAATTTGTATGAGCTAGTTGGAAGCATTATTGTTAAAGGAGAGCGAAAGAGTGATGTCGCGGATGTGAAGGTTCCTACGAACAAGAAGGTCGGGTGTGCGGATTTGGTGAAAATGTGGAGTTGAAGAAATAATTTGAATCAATGTGGAGATTGTTGGTTTGTGACTCAAATTATTTATCTTTTAAGGTTGGGGGACCAATAGAGTTATTAATCCAATTGTTATTTGCAATTGGACTTTGTTGTTGTGTCCGATTAAGTTTTGGGTTTTGAAGAAACCTACTTGGTCTAGATTCCTAGTTTTAATAGGGTTAGGTTTGTCTAAGTCTTATATATAGTGTGTTTGTGTTGAGTTGTGATGCACAGAGGTGAAATGTTGTGTGGCGACGGTGAGAGATAGAGGAGCAAGTGTGCGGCTAGTTTTGGTGAGAGTTGAACATGAGAGTTTTGTAGTTAAGCCGTATATGGTTGTGTGTGTGAGTTGGTTTTATTTTGTGGTGAGATTGAGAGTTAAGATAAATTAGTGTATGTAATTTTGGTTTGATATTGATAGTGAAGAAAATTCATAAAATCGTCACGGTAAAAAATATTATGTCGTTGTTTATCCGCATTTCAAACCCCAACATTTGACACATAATCCGTTGCTACAATGATGTACTTGAATCCGTTGAAAATATGAAGAGCTTCATAAAGTCAATACCCAACACATCGAACAATTCGACTTCCAAGATCATGTCTTGTTGCATATTATCCATCTTTCTCAGATTTCCAATCATCTGACACCTTGCGCAAGTTTTTACAAAGATATATGAATCCTTGAAGAGAGTAGGCCAATAGAAGTTAGATTGAAGAACCTTTATTGTTGTTCTAGTTTGGACCAAAATGTCCTCCACAAGGTGAATCATGATAATGGCTGATCACGTCTCACACTTCTTCTTGCGGAATGCACCGTCTGATGACTTGATGAACACATCTTTTGAAGAGTAAGGGTTCATTGTGTAAATAATGCTTTGTTTGAAAGAAACTCCTTCTTCTGGGGATAGGTGAGCTTGATCTGTGTGTCCGCATTAGTTGTCCATCTAGGAATTCTTCCTTATTGTGATGTTCTTGTCCCGCACAAGTCGAAATAAATAATCTGCTACCACATTCTCGCTTAACTTTTAGAAAATCCTATCAGATTATTATTAATAATTTAACTGGAGCTTAACTTTTTTTCCAAAAATGTATAAAGTCTAAATAAAATATTTCAAACGTTTTCATTTTTTTTTTTTTTTTATATAAAAGGGATTGAGGTTGGGGATATCGGAGACTCGAGACTCTGCAAATATATTCAGAGCATAACCTCTACAAACGTTCTCAATTAATAAAATTTATACTTAAGTTTACTTTCTTTAATAATAAAAACTAATGATTTTCAAAATAAAACTTAAACAACTTAGACAATACTCAAGTTCATTGATTAAAAACCTAGCCGCCTCTGCCGAAGATATAAGTTCAGTCCGAGATAGTTTTGTCTGGGTTCGCCGTGAGGGCTGAGGAAGAAGATATAAGTAGTGGGTTAAATGGCACATTAGATCCTCCAATTATGTAAGTAGTGGCTAAAATACACATTACAATTTACGAGTACTAGTACGATTTAAGGAAATTTGGCAATCTAAAAATGTTGAGGTGCTTGGAGTAGAATTGTCATAAATTAAGACCATATTAGATATTTGACATTTCTTTAATTAATGATTAAGTTGAAGGAGTGATCGAAAGTAAGATGCAAAAAAGAGCCGGTTCACAACTAAGATTTACTAAAAAACTAGATTATTGCAATAGAAAAAAATCTTATTATAGTACGGACAATTTGCAACAATACAAAAACTAAATTGAAATAAAAACTAAAGGATCGGGACTGTTGGTACAATAGTTCATCAAATGGGCTATTAGACTCTAGACATCAGGCTTTTCCTTCAAATGGGCTATGCGTTTTTTACTCCAACTTAATGGACCGAAATAGTTATAGGCCATCGGATGGTAAAGTACGAAATTATCCAAAACGTTAATTGAAATAATTGTTTTTCAAACGAATCTATATCTTCTATTCAGTTGAATTAGTTGTTGCTTTTATATTTATTTTGTGTTTTTAGGGTGATGTGTTTTGCCTGGTTTTGGCTCATCTTCGCTTAGAGTATTGTGATCCGTTTTCCATTCCACCATGGGGACTTCATAGTTTTGGCTTTGAATTTGTTTGGGAAATAATTATTTTAATTAGTTGTAGTGTATTGGATACATTTTTAATGGTTGAGATCGAAATAATTACAGCTAATCTTGAAAAATTATTATTGATAGCTTTTTGAAAATAAAAATAACTACTTGAAAAAGTTGTTGCCAAACACATATTTTGTAATAATACTTTATGCATGATATGGTAATATAAGTCTTTGTTTCTACAAAAGGGAAAAGAAAATAGGAGCATATAAATGTAGTTAAGGTAAAATTCAAAGGGCTTTTTGGCAGTGTCCTATAAGTGTAATGTTCTATTTGGAATTTATGTATTATTGGAGTCTGTTGTAAAAACAGAACTCGGTCATGAAAGTTAAGAAGTATGCACAAGATTGTTTTAATCGATTAAACAAAATCAAAGTGAATAAAATAAAATGTGTAATGCAACACAGATATTACTCCCTCCGTCTCAGAAAAATTGATACATATTTCTTTTTGGATCGTCCTAGTAAAATTGATACGTTTCCTTAAAAGAAAATATTTTTATATCAATTTTATTTTATTACCATTTATTTCTTTTCTCACTCAAAAAATCACTTTTATTTTATATGCTTACTTTACATTTTTACCCTCTAATCAATAACATTTCTTAATTTTTGTACTCAGTGAAATGTATCATCTTTACTAGGATAAAGGGAGTATTATTTATTTTTATGAACAAAAAGGGCTTATTTAATTCATAACCAAGCACAATAAAATAACATGAGCAAGCAAAATAAAAATCACAAAATGGCCATCGAGTACCGAAACAACCAAAACAACACTAAGGTAACATGGGCAGAAACCGACTCAACAGCCAAACCAAACTATCAGAGCTTCCAAAGATGTCTAAAAAAGTTGGAGGACACTATAAACGCCGCAACGGATAGATGATAGAAACTTGATCGCACGACAATTATATTATGAAAGCACGAAACATATATTAATACAGTCCACTATTTACCGTGCATCTTTTTCTAAATAAAATAAAATTTCCTTTTTATTTGTAAACCCGGTTCACTACAATATTAGAATTTCAAGAGACCATGCAAGAAAAGAACGGAAAGAAAAACCCTCGAAGCCAACTGAAACCGGAAAATAAAGTACAATAAAAAATCTAGGGTTTGTTTGAGCAGACAAAAAAATAATAATAAAATAGTATATATTTTAATTTGAAAGAAAAAAGATAAAGAGTGATTTGAAAGGAAAAATTTAAAAATATATTAATTTTTTATAAAAAAAAAAAGAAAAGATGTAAAACACATCCCGTAATCTCATTGCTTAGAGAAGGGAGGGTCAAATCAATTGTTGATTTGACTCGCAATTGTTCTACCATAACCGATATCATGAGGAGGCAGTGGACTCATATAACATACACATTTTTTCAATGAGTTACATTGTGCATTGAACCAACCGAAATATTCAGCCTTACAAGTTGTATAGCATTCATTACTATTATCTGGAAATACGCAAGGCTTATTGCCATACGTTTTACTTTCTCTGACTCCCCTAACAAAAGTTCTAACATTGGCAAATTTGGAGAAGTAACATATACATTTTGTATCCTCATCATCTGTAATGCTCCCGCATTGTCCGTTACTCATCACTTCCATAACACAATTATAGTCGCATAGATGATCCTCATTTCCGGACACACGTGGTCTTTGATGTTTCACATTTTCTCGGACAGTCCTTCCAGAATAATTCCTATTGTCACTTTTTTGATCGTCTGATTCAAAATCATCCCAATTCAAGTCAATTTTTAAGTCATTCGATTCACAATAATCTGCGTTGTGACTTTCTTGGACATCCGATTCTGAAATTTTAAAACTATCTGTATTGTCAATGGTATCTTCAGTCTCAATCGAATAGTTTGGTTCATTTACTTTTACATCTGCAATCCTTACAAATTAAAAACACATATTTAATCTTAATTTTCCTCAAATATATACATTTTTCATCCTAAAAATATTAATATGGAACGCCACTTAAGCTATATCTTAAAGACGATGCAAAATTGATCATTCATGGCATCAACTAGACCTTTTTTTACCAACCTACACGATATATATGGTGGGAAAAAATCATTTAAGCTTGCACAAAAAAAGGGAAATGATATATAGAATTTTTTTTTTTTTTTAAAATGTCAAAATGCGATAAAAAGGTGAAATGAAAGATGAGACTAAATTGTAAAAAAAGAAGGGATATGCAAGAAAACAAAGATGAACTTTTTAATCACTACTATTAACACTATCCATGCTAAAAAGAAAGACATGGTAGAATCATGTGAGTAAGAAATTTCAGAGAGTCGATATATAAAAAGTAGGATATTGAAGTTAAATGACATGGTTAAATTCTTGAACAAATCAAGTAAAAAAGGTATAAGAAAGAACAAAATGACAACAATTACTGTGAGGTGACAGAATCTCATTGATTTGTTACTATTCATTTACAATAACAATAAGAAAATAGGGTAATGTACTATAGTAACGAAAAATTGTGTGGGTCAATGCGTAAAATTGGAAAAAAATTATGGGTCAATCCATGGATTCAACAAACTCAAGCAAAAAATTTGCAAGCAAAAAATTTGCACACA
Source organism: Daphne laureola (assembly GCA_038382905.1). NCBI lineage: Eukaryota > Viridiplantae > Streptophyta > Magnoliopsida > Malvales > Thymelaeaceae > Daphne > Daphne laureola. The sequence goes on from JBBYHH010411031.1 coordinate 5,176, forward strand.
TCTTGATCTCTTATTATGCTCCATTAAGAGCATCTCCAACACCTTCTTCAAAATTTCTCTAAAATAAAGAAATAAAAATCTTATTTTTTAAATTATTTTTATTTTAACTTCAACAACTTTTTTATTTTAAAGAATCATATATTTGTTATAATAATTAAAAAATTCTATAAATGGTGATGCAACCCCATTAGTAGAATCCTCTCATCACCCACGCATAACTAAAGTAGAAAATATTAATGATTTCATAAAAAAAAACAAAAGAGAAGATATTAATGCTCAACCTCTCATCACTTGCTACTCGTCCTCATCATACCATTCAACCCAAGACAAAGGCTCGCCAAATTTTTTGGCGAATGCTGCAAATATAGCAAGTCATCTTCATTTTTTCTTTCCGTTTCCATTTTAGAGAATGAGATAAGGAAGTTGTTAGATCAAAAAAATATCTAATATTCTCACAAAATGTACATATAAAAAAAATGATGAAGTTGTTGAAGATGCTCTAACCATTGCCCTCATCTTGCTCCGTTAAAATTTCCGTTGGCAAATTTATTTAAGTTAAAACTTCAGGTTTCTACTTTATTCTCATTACTAGTATTTCTTTATTTCTCCCTCATATTGCCCTCACCCACAGCCACTTGTACCCTCTCTCACCGACACCTTGCCTCACTAGCCACACCAATCTGATGATTAAGCGTACCAACGATGACCATATTAGCCATTCTTGATTTGTGAAAGCAGAGGAGAAAATCCAAAACTAGTTGAGGTGGAGGCTAGAAGACCCATCTTAGATGAATTGTAAAGCTATGAAACAAAAATAGGACAAGAAGTTGAAATAGGAGTCGTTTAGGATAATGACCAAAGCTAACGAATCGATCGTAGACCCGCTTCAAGGGAACTCCATTGGATTCAGTTCACATGGATGATGTTCTCTCTATGATACGATCTTCTTAAGAGGGAGGATCATTCAGCTTTCGGATCTAGCTTGCAGGAGTTCTAGGGAGGATTGATAGATATTGGCTCCAACCACCTTCGCACTACAAGATGTGACAATAAATGGAAGAAATACCAAATTGAGAATGGCTCTAACACTTTCTACCCATGGAGTGATAGATAATACTAGAGATAAATCTAAGGTCCAACAATGGAGTCTTGAGGGCTAAGATGAGATAGTAGTCAATTGAGAACCAAGCTTGGGGGTGAAAGTTCATGCTCCAACACTTGATCCAAGCTCCCTTGATCTTCATGGTTACATCCAGAGTGGACCTTAGCATCTCAAGTTCATACACTATAAATAAAGTGTCATTTAGTGGCATACAAATTTACTGACATGCATATTATGTGCCACTGTACAAATATTATAATAAGATATAATAAGTGCCAGTAAAAGATTTGGACAATTAGTGGCTTAATATCATTATTTATCACAATTAGTTTTAATTCCAGTGACATAAAATAATTAATGCCAGAATACGTGTATCTTAAACTATCACTTATGTAAAGTATTTTATACATCTTATTTATATTTATTAAAATTTTATGTTAAGTGCCACTAAAGTAGACAAAAAGAAGAAGAAGAAGAAGAAGAAGAAGAGTAGTAAGAAGGTCCCAAATTCCCAATTCAGAAACCTAGCTCAGGGTGCTCCTTCTGCGTTCCAGCGATCGGTCCAACTTCTTTTCGCTCTTCCAATTTCAGCGACAAAATTGCCAAAGAAATCACTCTGCTCCTCCACTCATTTAGTTCCAAATCCCTGAGTTCTCTGCGTGATCGATCGTTGAATTAAAGATTGGAGACTCTTGAATGCTCACTGGAGACTCGCCGAAACTTGGACTCTCAGAGGCTCATCGGAGACTCACCGTATTCCTTCGCAGGGATACTCGCAAGCTGGAGATGGAAGACGGACAACGTCTGCATTTACTCCAAGAACTCGAAGGCTTCATGTTCGATTCGTTAATTTTTCTCTATTAAATTCATCACCATCTTCTTCCTTCTCATCTTCCTTGGAGTGGATTCATCTGCGGTCTGTCCTTTTTGGTGTTACTTCTTCGCAGGCTTCTTGTTCTTTCTCTGATCAGTGATTCCTCTTTCTCTCACTCTCTTTCATAGCACTATTTCTAAACTCCAGATCCCTATCTCTTTTTCAGATGAGGTTTTACTCGTGTACTTCCACCGTACGTCGCTCCTTGCTTCGACTTCGGATCGGACTAGTTCATCAGAAATTTTGATGGCGGAAGTACTGTGAGAATTTCTTCAGAAATATGGTTAGGTTAGTGGAGCGAAATGGGCAACATGCGCATGATGTTGTTAGCTTCAACCAGCTACAGAAGGTAGGTATTGGTGTTGAATTGTTGTTTCTATTGTTCCGTTACTTCTGGTTCTGAACTTTTCGGTTAATTTGTGATTTGGTTTTCTAGTTCTAGAGCGAGTTACCATTGCAGGCCAGGAAGAAGCTTGTGAGAATTGACAAGTAAATGTTGTTTGAGCAAGCGCATAATAAACTGTACTGCTCCAGATGCAACGACATGCTGCTTGAAGCCTTCCCCCACATCATTATGTATGGGAGATCTCTACGGGACGCAGGAACTTGCGATGAGATTGTTGATCATCAATCAATAATGTATGGTGAAATTCATGACTCATCTCACTATCCCTGGAGTGGTCCAACCATATATGTGTTCCTAATCCTCATGTGAACACATATATGAAGGTAGTCTTATATATATTTTTTTTAACTGAAGATAGTCATATATGTTTGCATATGAATGGAGCTGTATAAAGAACTTAAGTATGTTTCAAGAAATCTATTCACTCGATCAAAACTTATTAGTAGTATTTATGAAATGCAATGTCATTGTGCTTATTGTATCAATGATATTTTAATTCCAGAAGGCATGTGTGATCATCCAATTCAAGGCCTGATTTGTTTGTTTACCTTGGTTTATGCAAATCAGTAGGCTTGAGGCCATTTATTTCATTTCAGTAGGCTTGAGGCTTCTATTCACTTCAGTTTTCCTTTTCAATTCAATTAATCGTTCATCAGAATTTCTAGCTTTGTCTACTTTCTTAATGTTTTAAGACAAGTAATCAACATTTTAACCGTGAACATTCTCAGCTCAATTATGAATCTTTGCTACATCTCCTCGGTTGATTTTGATTTCAATTGTGAAGGTTTGCAGCCGAGTAATATGCAATAGAAATTATATGGAAAAGGATATTAGTTTTGGCATTGGGGCACGGGTAGCGGTGCTGCAAGGAGTGTCTTTGATTTAATTTTCAGAAGATCCATTGCTAGGTACTCTCCTTTATGCAAATCGAGTTTGATTTGTATCTCTTTCTGCAATTTATTCGTAATTTACTGGCATATTTTGTGTGCCATTAAATAGTATTTTGTTTATAATGATATCACGCTACACTCAGGCCCGTCTACCTCCCTTGCAGTCCATGAACGATGCTCTAGTCCAATATATCAAGTTACTTTGCCGCCCGTGATGAAACTATGCTGGTGATGAGGACTCTGTGTCCAGGTCTGGACTTGGAGCCGATGTCCTTGTTTCCTGAGGTCAGCGAGGTCATCGCCAACCGAGAGGTCGTTCGTATTCCTCTCGAGTCGGCCCTGTACAACTCTTTCTATGACGATCAGGTTGATGATGGACACGTGGGGTCACCTTCTTCCTAACGTCACGAGGTTCATTGTTATTTTCCGAGACGTTTAGTTTTGCCTTCGCGGATTCATGGTTGATCTAAGCGTATTGACATTGTAATAGACTATTGATACTTATTCTCTTTATGAACACATTATATAGCGCCATCTTTCATTAGTATTTCAAGTGTAATAGAATTTTAGGCATTCCGTATTCCACGTATGATTCTTCCGCTCGCCCCCCCATGGTTCCTAGTTCGTAGGCACCCATTCTGAGGTCCTTGAGAATGAGGTAGGGCCCTTCGCATTTTGGGGTACATTTCCCTTGGTCGCGATGATGTTGTGTGGTCTTTATGTTTTGCAAGATGAGGTCCCCTTCCTGGAAACGTCTCGGTTTAGCCTTAGTGTCATAGTACTTCTTTATCTTGGTCTTGTACGCTTTGTTGCGGCGATCTGCATCGTCGCAGAGTTCTTTGAGGGTTGTGAGGTTGTTGAGCAATTCTTCGTGATTTCCTTCTTCAGTGTAGTTGTTAATTTGCATTGAGGGGGTTCTCCCACCTCGAACGGTACCATCGCATATGTCTCATATGTAAGGGAGAAGGGTGTCTCGTTCGTTCCTATACGAGGTGAAGTTCAGATACCCCACAGTATTTCAGGGAGCAAGTCCGCCCAAGCTCATTTGGCATCTCCCAACTTCTTGTTCAGAGCTTACTTGACACTTTTATTAACCGATCCGGCTAGGACATTAGATTGGGGATGGGCCACAGAGGAAATTCGATGGATGATATTGAACCTGGCTAAGTAAGCCACAATGCGAGATCCCATGAACTGCTTCCCGTGGTTCATGACGATCTCCCGAGGAATTCCTAACTGACACAATATCTCATCAAATAGGAAGTTGATCACATCCTCCTGTCGTATACTTGCTAAAGGTTTAGCTTCCACCCAAGTCGTGAAATAATCGATTGCAACAATGAAAAACTTTCGCTGAGCCGAGGTCATAAGGAAGGGCCCCAAGATATCAATTCCCCATTTGGCGAAGGGCCAGGGGACGTGATAGGGGTGAGCACTCCAGATGAGAGATGAGGAATGTTTGCAAATCGTTGGCATTGGTCACAGTTCCGCGCATATTCTTATGTGTCTCTTTTCATAGTGGGCCAAAAGTATTCTCATCTTCATAGCTCGGGCCTTGATGGTTTCTACATATACCCTCATGGACTTCCTCTAGAATAAGAGGTACCTCGGTCGAGCGTAAGCACTTGGCATAAGGCGCATCACCAAAGCGCCAATGATAAAGGAGGCCTCTCGGGTCAAGGTAATATCGCACCGCTCGTGCTCGCAACCGGCAAGATTCTACTCAGCCCTATGGAAGGATGCCATTGGTCAGGAATTCAATTATTGGATCCCTCCAACTGGGTTCCTTAAGGATGGGTGCGACGGTTTCTTCATCCGTCGAGGGGCAAGAAAGATCTTTGATGTATACCTCTGAGAGGGCTTGGGTGCCTGAGGGTAGGTCTGCGAGGGCATCGATCTCGACATTCTTGGATCTGGGGATCTTGATGATCTTGGACTCTGTAAAACTGTCGAGCTCTTGCAAGACCAGTGCCCGATACTTTTCCATTTTCTCATCCTTAGTTGCGAAGTGATTGTTTGTTTGGGATACCACTAACTCCTAGTCTGACCTGATCTCTAGCTTGGATATGCCCAGTGATTTAGCCAATCGGATTGCCATGAGCGCCGCTTCATACTCTGTCTGGTTGTTGGTCGCTGGGAAACTAAATCGGATCAAGTGTGCCATTTACGTACCGTCGAGGTGTTTGATGATGATTCCTGCCCCAGATCCAGACTTTGAGGAGGACCTATCAGTGTAAACTACCCAAGTGTGGAGTTTGTCGGCGTTTGGTGTGGTTCCTGCATAGACAAAATTTTCCAGGGCTTGAGATTTTATCGCCCGCGAGAGCAGATATTTGACTTCAAATTCTAATAACTGCACACTCCACTTGGCCATCTGTCCCGACATGTCGGGCTTCCCTAGGCTCGTGGAGAGCGGCCACAAGGTAATAACTTTAATCGAGTGGGAGAGGGAGCAGGGTCGTAGCTTCCGAGCGCTCACGATGACTGCCGAGGCGGCCTTCTCGACCTGGTGGTAGCGGGGTTCCCCACCTTGTAAGATCCGGCTCATGAATTGTTGATTTCTCTCACTGAACAACATCAGAGGTATAACAGGTTTACCTGTGAAGATGGAGAACGAGGCGGTTGGCAATGAATAGAGCTCAAAGAGGGAGAACGAGAGCGATAGCGATGAACAAAGCCTTTCTCGCGTGAAAATCTTATCAACCTTGAACCCGACTTCGTCCCTGGCGAGAATGAACATCTCGCTGGATTCTTTCCAACTTTAATGTCAACAAACATATCTAAACTTTTAAGTGAGTGACAAACCAAAAAGACTAACATTGGTTAGTGTAATTGATCCAGACAAGAAAACTAGGCTCTTTTAGCATATAAAGCAATCTCAATTAGGCAGTACTGGCATAACAATTCAAGCCATAACAAGGCAAAAATGGCTCAACCATCAAGCACACTTAAATGCACCATACGTGCAAGGAGATGTACACAACTATGCAGCTAATATGGACGTCAGAAGTTAGAACTCCAATAAACTAAACCTAAGCAAACAATCCAATCAATAAAATACTCTGTATGTACTGGTACTAAATTTTAGATATGGTTTGCGAGTTTATTCAATTTGAACACCAACTCATTATTATATACCGACAAGGCTATAAGAACAAAAACAAAGAAGTGAATTCCGAGAGAGCACGAACCTGAGAAATCAACCAGGCTCGCTTCAT